>DWQX01000291.1:0-49022 GCA_018245475.1 Pharmacophagus antenor | reverse complement strand
ACGCAGATTTAAAATATTTTGCAAATTATAACCTGTGTACAAAGTGGTCTCAAACTTTTGGCCGGCAGTGTAGGTACTAGTTTGGATGGTAGTAGGTGTTTTGAAACCATTGATCTAGCTACCATCCTCAATGTTAATCTGCCAACGCGTAACAGCACTGCTGTGTTCTAACAGTAACACATATGAGAGCCAGAATGTTATGGGCGATCACCCTTCACCATCTAAGGCCTCACTGTAACATCGTGTCACAATTAAGGTCAAATATTAGTACATTTTCGACAAATAAATAAATAAAAAAGTTTTAACACATTACGTGACCCTGTGGAAAATGAACGACCTACAATCGATATCTGTAGTTCTATTATTAGAAGCGAACTAATTGAGTTAATAGAATTAGTGAACCATCTCACAATGGACAGGTCCCATCTACGAAAGGAACTGAAGTATACTTATAACATTTTTAATTCAAAATTATAAGGACGATAAATAGAAATCGATTAAGAAACAGTTTAAATAGAAATGAATAGGTACAAAACATTTCCTATCCTTTTAGAATGTTTCTTGGACCAATTTCGAATTATATTCTTACGAAGAAAATGTATCCTTAACCTTTCACTCTAATATGGTCGCCTCTAAGCGCTCGGTATAGATTGTTTTTCTGACACTTAGAGCGCCACTACCTTAGTTCTGTGTAACTTATAATCAGATATTCAACGTAAATGGCATAATATAGTTTTGTAGAGAAACACAGTTTTTTGATTATTTATAGATATATTCACAAAAATTCATCTCAATACAAGGGTTACACATCGTTAATTCTTGTCGTAGAATCTCGTCATCAACAGTTAAAAAATCAATAATTTTAACTCATTTAATAATTAAGAATAACTATAACACAATGGACAACAAAGTTGCAACGTTTCACGAAATTAACTGAATTATCATAACTCTGGACTAAAATAAAAATGCTTTTATATAACGCATTATGTACTACAAAGCCGAAATCTTAAAGTGTTTATAATAATAGCACGAAGGTTAACAATAGCAGTGGCTAATTTAAAATAGCTTTTATGCGTTAACATAAATAGCACGAACAGCGTAGCCGCTACGATATTCCGTGACACATTCGCACCTCCGCAGTTATCAATTAATCACGAAAACTAAGCGGTGCGGGTCTACGTGATGCGTTCGGCTAAATATATCACAATTATCCGCGTAAATTGTTTCCTAGTAGCTCATAATTACCATGTGTGATTAATTCGAGCGACGTTGATTCACAGTGAGATGAATAATCGATTTTCGAGAAATTAACATTTCATTTTCATAGGCAACGAGGTAACGCTTGACCTCGATTCATACACGATGTTAATTGACAATAAGGCCGTAGATAGTGAAGTGTGCTCGCCTAAAATACTGTAGCGTACTCGTGAGAGTACGACTGCTAGAACAGAGCAAAGCTGTTACGGCGGCAAATTATTGACCACGATGGTAGTTAGCCAGACTGGTTCCAAAAACTCTACCATCCGAATGGAACCCTATCTACATCAGAAGCCGTCATTGTAAACTTTTGAATAGTGGTACGTTTTTATTATTCATTACAATATTATCGGTGGTGTATGTACAAACATTACTATTTTTCAGGTCGAAGGGCGACGTAGCTATCTGGAGTATCTATCTACAATAACATCTTATCCCTTAAGGCACTGAGTGCCCCGTTAATAGGAAATATTTAATACTAGATTCCTACACGTTAAACATTTTAATATATGTTATAATGATGAGCCGAACAATATATAACTTGCATTAATACTAAAACAATGAACCGGTCAAAAGTACTGGTTGTACTAATTGTTCATAACACTTTTCTATAACATTTCTTTTAATAATTTTGATCAAATATTTCTTTACCACTTATTAATCTCAAATTGTATATATAATTTTTCGAATTTATTTCTGCTTCTAGTTAGTACAAAGAGATATATATAAACGTTGGTAGTTCTAGTGTTAACAAAGGCAAAGAGACGATTGAGATAAATGTAACACGTTAAACTCGTTCACATATACAAAGTAATTGTGATAACCGGCAAGATCGTAAATAATAATAAACATAATTGTTTTAGAACACAATAGAAAAGTAGTAAAAATGTCTTCTCTTGGCAATCTAGTGTTAAAGAGGTATTCGTATAGTATAGATAATTAAAAAAAAATGTTGTGGTGAGATAATCCAATGACTAAATTACATTTATACAACAATACATTTAAAAAACGATCTTGCAATATTTTATACTTAAAAGCTTAATTCTTCTGTTATTCAAATACTTTATTTACTAGTTGAAAATTGTAAGTAATTCTGTTCGACTGTTTTTGGAAGCGTATTTGTAAGGTAATGATTTCAAGTCATATATTTTTTTTAAGAGAATACAATCATTTTATTTAATAATGTATTTCAATTGTCGCACTGACTATACCTGTCACAAACCTCATTTTAAAGACTTATTACTAACGAAATAAGATTCACGGTTTGAAGATATGGATTAATTAATATATAAATATAGAGGTCACTGCATATTATGCGAAAATTACGTCGATGAACCCAGGTCTATTCCTAAGATCTAGAATCACAAGCAAAATATGACTATAAAGAGTGGTTTATTTCATGTACTTTAAACGTATACGTCTCTGACTTGCCAATCTTATATTTGACATTATAGAAATTAATGGTCATATTACAATTTTTCGATTAGGATTGGCAAATATTACGGATTCTGGTCAGTAACAAAGGACAGGTTATTAAGATAGACCGAGGTAAAAAAAGATTAAATTAGAAGAATAATTACTATTAGCGTGATTAACAAGGCTGACGGTGCAAATCACCTTATGGCTCAAGATAACAAAGGTAATATTTTACTTTGTAAACATGCTAGATAGTAAAAATATATATCTAGCGCAATGACATCGTTGTGGGCTCATACAAATAAACAATATATGATCTCTTATGAACTTTGAATAGAAATACTTGAAAAAAATTTAATAGAATATTCGGTAATAGTAAGTCCAATCAATGGACTAACATGGTCAAACATTGCGAAGAGAAAAATATATTAATGAAAGAAAATATATAATTGAAAACCTATACAACACTACACAAGCACAACCACTCATTCGAAATTAGGACAGACAGAAATAGAGCATAAGTGTGGGGAATTCGGAAAGTATACCAGCGCGAAGCACCTCTAATTGCGGATGAGTTTTGCAGAAGAAAAAAGTGTACACATAAAAACGTATACACAAGAAATAATCGTTAAATGTATTATTGTTTCTACGTATCATTGATCATGCGTTGTACTGTAAAGTTACGTATCTATTTTATAATAGGTATTTTCTAATCATTTCGTAAACAGGCGCATAAACTATCTCTATGATTTAGTGGTTAACCGCTTGGTTTATAACACGGACGTCCTTGGTTCGGTTTCAGGGCAACATGAGTACTAAAGTTTAGCCGAATGACAATCTGGCGCCATAATGACATTGCTGTATTCTGGTAGTCATACATATGAGGGTCGGATTATTATGGACGCTTTATCATCTCCGGCCACTTAACATCATGTTAAATTGAGGTTAACTATTAGCTGCTGCCGATAATTAAAACACATGTTATATAACGTGTTAAATACGCTGACCCAACTTTTAGATATCCTTGTGTCTTATCTAATAAGAACTCATCAGGGCGTAAAAAAATAAAATATAAAGGAACATTAACAATATTATCTTTATACAATAGAATACACGCATTGCCCATGGTTGTGTCTACGTTTTACGGACATATTCGTTATGTGTTTGTGTTGTATTTATTACGTCAAGACATATAGTTGATTACCGATAAGTCTATCCATAACAATGAGTTGATATTTTTCGATATTACAATGCGCACGACGCTTTAAGAGAAATCCAGTTACACTAGTTAATATACTGTTTGCGGAGATGTTTATACTGGCACATAAAAATATTTTCAATTATAATTCGTGGCAAAACCAATCGTCCGTCCGCAAGAGCTCCTATCACCAGTAAAAAAGATTAGCAAAATTCATTGTCTACTATTGTCCATGAAATGTTAACGGAATTATCTTATTTCAATGTGTCAAGGGCAATATATGACAATTAGTTAAACAAGAGCACACGATATTTTTAAACAACAGTTTTTCAGTAACAAAATTAATGTACAGATATATCAGATATAACATTTCTATATTGCCTTTTTTCTTTCAATGTGTGCATTAAAATCATATAAACAATGTTCCAATTCATTCTAAAACCTTATATTATCAAGAGGTTCTCTTAATTATTATTATTATTCTGTTTTATATATTAATACTTACTTAATATAAAACTGAAGCGCTTCGAAATCAAAAGTCAAATTAACACGTAAGAAAAAAATACACTTTTTGCGACACAACTTTTTTTAATATATCCATTTAAACGAAAACTAGTATAAAACACTACGTTAAATAAGATAGAAATACACTTTTCAGTCACGATTAGAAAATTTGGCATACGTTTAATTACTTTTTTCACGTGAATTAAAAAAAAAAGAAAGAACAATAGCGGTGTCTGTTCAGCGATACGGTCGTGCCCGCACCGTAGTGCCGGTATTAATGCATCGTATTGACATTTCGCGTGTTTGGCTTAAAGCCATCCCTGAATTGATGAAGCAACGTTACGTGTAAGGCTCCGTATACAACGAGAGAGCGACGCCATCACTTCAAAAGGTAATGTAGCAAAAGGAATGAGCAATAGACCTATTAATCAGTTAATTAATCCATAGAACGTTATTGAAATTCTTTTATACTAACTGGTTAGTTTTGATGATTCCTTTGTCGAAAAGAGTGTAATTTAACATTACCTAGTGTAAAAATTTGTTAAGTGAGGAAAATAGAAAATCGATCTAATTTTAACATGACATTTGTGTTGAAATTTGGTGTTTTTGTAGAGAAAAAATTAAATACGCTAGTTTAACGAGTTCAGGATGAGTAATAGATTTTAGGATTAACCTCTTACGGATTTTTCATAGCTTTCCTAGGGAGTACTAGATTTAAAAAACCGAAGCGCGAAGATTTTTTTACGCGACTCCTGGGAATTTCTCTCAAGATTTAAGAATTACTTTTTTAAAGGTAAGCAGATAATTGCCATTAATATTGACCGGTATTTTGTTTGTTATTCAAACATAAGTCGTATAACCCCTGCCGATCTTAGGCAGATATAACCAATGAAATTACTCAGTTCATACGACATATGTCTGGAAGCTATAAACGCAATGTGAAAATATGTAACATTTATATTCATACACATTCCTATTAGTTTATTTCAAATTATTAAACAAAGTGTAAACAATAGTGGGCTAAATTAACACAACTTTGAGACACATGTCACATGATTTCAACTAATCAAGAAAGACAGCGAAACGAAATCTTAAAAAATTTATATGACGCCCGAAATTTATTCCTTTCAGCACGCGTTTAATATATAATTAAATATTAAATATTTAAATAAAACGACAAGTAGGTAACCGTTCCGTCCCAATACGAGGAATATTGAAATCGTACGCTCAGATTAATTTACACAAATTAAACTAGATTTGCTCAGTACGTGTCTATAATGAAGTATGTTAAATAATGTTTTGTTCCATTTTCATTCAAAATAAGAACAAAACCGTATATAATAAGTTTTTGTTAACATAAACAACCAAAATAACACGTATGAAATATTATTACAAACGTGTCGTTTTTATATTATTAATTATGTATATTATAGAGGCTTTACCAAAAATTAAACAATTGTTAACAATAGATAAACACTCAGTGTGTCCACATCTCATAGTTACGAAATTTACCAGGCAATAAGACAAGATTTAACGAGATCTAACTAGTAATGAGACACATCTGTCGACTAGAGAAATGAATTGACAGATCACCTGTAACTATTTAAATTTCACACAGATTACAAAGGGTTATTTAGTATTACCACACACAATGAGTTACAATAAAAACTTACGCAGCGACAAATTTTCCGCAGAAACTTTTTCAGCGATTTCATTAGTGTAATATTAAAGATGCACGTTGCTCAATTAAATTCAAAAAGCACAATACATTGAGTCGTAGTAGTTATACTCTCGGCGACTACCAGACGCACCGATACAAAACACCTGTCGTCACGGCGCACGGTACGAAAGATCGAAAATAGTACGAAAGAAACCTTCCGCGAGATGCGGCTACCTCCTACACGATTATGCAAACAATTTGCTTCGCGCGAAAACGTTTCGAACTATAGAATAGATCGCGACTTCGTCGCTCCCGACACTGCTCGCGCCGTTATAGTTTTTCGTGCAATTCTAATAAGGTCTAAATTAGCGTGTGTATATTAAAAAATCGTAAAACTAGTCAACAGACTTTGATAATGTAATTGCATAAGCATAAGTGCACTTTAATTTTACAGGTTCAGCGTTACAATAATTATTATAGCTCATTAATAAAAAAAAATATATATTAAGAGCAAAATAATCAAACATTATGAAAGCAATATCCTGCGAATACGATAGGAAAACATTTAAATTTTTATTATCGGTATTTAACTCAATTTCACATCATGGTAACTGACAATGAGGCCGTGGATGGTGTAGCGTGCTGGTCCAGAATACTCTAACTCACAATTGACTTCCAGAACACAAAACCAGTGTTAAGACGGTAGGTCGTCATTAAGGGTGGTAGCTAGCCAGACGGATTTGAAAATACTCATCGCCATGCAAACTCCTCTAGTCAAGTAGCTCGAACCAGAGACCTCTGTGTTACAAGCTAAAAAACTGCGCTATAAAAGCAATCAAGTTATCATCATCAGTTGATAAACCCCCATTTTTGGACACGAGACTCCAAGGGGAAAGAGATTAGAAAAACAAAAGCTATGGCGGTTGAAGCAGACGGCTCAGGGTTTCTACGTTTGGCGCGTATAGGGAAAAAGGAGAGATATAACGATAAACAACGCAGTATCACATTTGCCCATTCTTAATAACACAGGCTATGGCACTCCTGAATAAAAACCTAACACAAGTATAAATTTAAATTGAAAAAGGAGCGATATATACGCGGGGGCAAGAAGGCGAGGCTATTATTTTTATAGGTACTAAAGGATAAATATGTTTACTTAAAGTACTTAATAAAGTTTATTAACCTATAATGGAGAGTTATTATGTAACTATATAAATCCTATCATTATTTTATATAAACAATATTGTGGAACTATAATAAAATAAAATTATACTTCAGCAAGATGTTTACATAAAATTGCCTTACAATTAATTATTTAATCTTAGTTCATAGTCTCTACATTGATTTTAACCTTATTACAAGTAATTCCTAAAAAAAATTAAATGTATAGTTCCTAGAGACTTAATACATGAATAGAATCATATTCCATCCCAAAATTTATAAATTCTATTTGTTAAGTAACTTACCTCCCTAAACAGCAGTCTTATTATTGCATTCCATTTAAATGTAAATCTATTACTAACAGTTATTTATTACGGTTATATGTAGTGTTACACTCTGAGCCTCCACTCATATAATGATAACATTCTAAAATTAAGTATTTGTTGTTTATTGCAATTGTAAGCTGTGCATAACTGTTTCAATATACATGCCACTTCAGCAAATTTTAGTAATATACTACATTTATATTTTTTTTTTGTATTGGTGGATAGATAGTTATGTCGTAATTTTTACTATATAAAACATCTTTACAATTTAGAGAGGTTATGCATTCTCAGTTTGGAATACAACTGTAAATTGTATTTACACCTATTCCCACATTAATCACACACATCCCACGACAAAGAGCAAAATATCATATTCATAATGTAGGAAATACAAAAACTGTTTCAATTTTTATATTAAATATATGACTGTCCTTGCATTAAACATATAATTGAGTATTCAAGTCAAATAATTTTAGAGGTAGGGGAACAGTTACCAGATTAAGTACCACAAGGTCAGCCAGGATCAATAATGGAATGAATAATGTAAAAAACTAACAAAACCACAAATCTTATATGTCACTATATGTATTATATATACAAACAATGTCTTCTTGCTAAGTAGAACTGCAATCATTTCTAGAAGCATTAGGCAAAGCACACTTAGAGCCAAATATAAAGAAAAAAATAATATAAATAATAATTTCAATAATCTGTCTACATCTATGAAGAAAACAAATGTTAATATCTCTTCAATATACAATAAACTTTTAATTATTATATTTTAATTGGTTGTGTAAAAAATATGCTAGATGTCATATGTTATTCATTATACTTTTATTATTGACTATATATAGGGAGTAAAGAATTGTGCCTACATTTTCAGATGACAAAATTTTAATATTACATAAAATATTAACACAGATTAGAAACAGTGATAATGCTAAAATGGCTAATTTTTTTTAAATGTATGTAAGTAAACTCTTTATGATATCACCAATGGTGCAAAAAAAATCACATCTCAATAGATTCTGTTAGAAGTTATAAAGGTATAGACATATATACAGATATACAAATAGCTTTTTAAAAATTATAACTCTCTCGCTTTAGGGTTAGGGTATTTAAAATATATCCTTAGCATCAGTAAATACAAAATAAAATTCACACTCACCAAGTCCACTCGGGGATGATCAACAGTATCACTATTGATTGCTGTAGTCCTCATAATGTGCATTTCATACATATCATCTTTCGGATCTTTAGATAAAGAGCGAACAGTTCGCTGATAAGTTGGTTGGTTTTTAGGTCCCGATAAGGCAGCAACAGCAGTGCCATATGAATAACTTGTTCCAGAATTGTCTTTTGCTCTTTTCATGTTGCTTGAAAGGTAATTTAGGTAACTGAAAAAAAAAAAATTACGATTATAGAATTACTGTGGTAGTTTATTTTACATAATAAATAATAACTCATTTTAATCTATCCAACCCCAAATTAATTCTTTCTCTGTTCATATCATTTGAGTTTTAACAATATCAGAGATTTAAGTATTGACAGTGATAAAGTTTTTGAGTTATACAAAAATATTAAATGTTCAAAACATTATACCTCTTTAAAAGATTTCTTGTAATACATACATAAGTGGATAATGATTTAAATACATTAATAATGGCAGTACTGCCATACAACCCAAAAAACCCAGGATACCCTACTTAAGCAATAACGAAAAATTAATATACCATGTTTGGTAGTCTTGACTTTATCATAAAGATAAAAAATATGAAAAAATCACATTAAATATTAATATTTTATTATATTGTTGAATATTTAAGTGCTTGGGCATGATTTATAGGCGTGTGCCACTCAATAATAGTAATACAGATACAACAAAAAGCATAAGTATCTTTAAAAATGTTGTAATTGAAGTACTCTTTCATATATTCATTAAGCACTTAAACATTTGTTATAAAACTGATATAATGGCAACAAAACCATACTGTCAATACACACATTTAAAATAAAATTATAAAAACAAATTCAAGACTATGCATTCAATATATTTAAGTTTGTAATATAGTAAATATTCACTATTGATAATAATTACTGAAACTGAACTTAAAAGTAGATGGTAATTATTTAAAACTTAATTTAACATGTTAAACTAACTACTAATTTATTTTTTAAACACTAACATTATTAGTGGTTCTTTAATTATAATAGAATGTAATGCTTACCTATCATAACCAGGAATAGGGGATCCTATACCAAAACTACAATTAAAATTATCTGATTCACTAGAAGCCCTCTGTCGTCTTCTTCCATCTAAGTTACATACAGGATCTTGGTACGATCGACCTTTAGGTTTTTTAAGAATTCCTTGTGGTGGAGACTTTAAAAGAGGGTTATTAAGTATCGACTTCAATGGTTGCTTCATTACGGTGACTTCCATCATGTCATGGTCCACTTTTTCTAAAAGTTCTTCAACTTTTGGTAATCGACTATCATCTATTTTTGAATTTAGTTTAGGATTCATTTGAAGTGGTCTAGTTGGACTTGATCGAGGTAATTTTCCCCTTGATGCTTGATAACTATTGAAACAATAACACAAATGTTCTTTAGTTATCTTGATGGTTTAAAAAAAAGGCAAAACTGTTTGACTTTAGTATTTCTTTATCAACTAAATTTATTAATTCAACCAAAACAATGTGACATCATAATTCAGCCACATTGTTATTGAAGAGTTCATAGTTGTTTGACATTTACAATTCTAGGTTATATTATTAACTTATAACTTACCCATGATTTCTGTTGTCATGAGACATGGCGTAGTCGCCGTTTTCAGCAGCTGCGAAAGAACACTCGTAGTGGAAACGATCGTAACGCGCCTCTTGAGCGGCGTTGAGCGTGAAATGGCTTTTGTTGGGCACGGTGCGTTGGTGACGATTGTGATAATCTGCTGACCGGTTAATGTCGCGTGTCACATCCTCATATGGCGACCGATCCACACCCTCACTCCGACAACGACGCCGAAGCACGCGGGCTGGCTCTCGACCTGACCACTCTAAAACAGATCCCAGGGGGTCACACGCGTCAAAACCTGCCTCGTAGCTAGGAGACGCCCGTCTGTTATCCATATCTGACGCGCCTACCCACGACACATGATCCAATGTCCACATTGATCATTAAACGCACCAGGAATTTCACTGTTGCACTGGTAATTTTATTGCTCACAACCGATGAAGCTCCAAACAGCGTCGAGGCCAGGGGACGACAGCTGACAGAACACCATTCAACGTTTACGAACCAACATGCCAGTTCTCCCGCCAAAATTGAAAGAAAAATATGTTCTTTTTATAAATTAATACTAAGTATAGCTTCATGAATAGAAACTTATCAACCAAAACGTTCTCTGCCCAACACTGTTGCACCGTTAATTCTATATGCAATGATACAATTCATAATCATGGCGATCAGAATTGTGATTTTGTAAATATTTTTTGTATCAACTTGACCAATTATAAATAAAGTATTAATTTTATTATAAATAAAAAATTGTACAATGGTACATATATTTTAAAATTCGATCAAGCAAAGAAATATTAATAAAATGACTGGCTACTGATTCTATTCCAATTCAGTTAGGTTGTAAAAATGTATTGTGAGTTGTGGGAGAAGAGAACCAATTTACAATGACATTACCATTTGTCTATTTTTATTACGTTTATATCCGAGGGCAGCACCAGCTTTCAATCGTAGGAGCGTTAAGCGTTAAGCGCTGACAGCAAGCATAAAGATAAAAGAATTTAGATACCATATATAATAAATATATCCTTTGATTGAGTTAAAAATAAATCAAATTATTGTTTCCTTCGTTGTTATCCCTTTTGTTAAGTGATAGAATTCTTAATTATAATATTTAAAGACCATTTAATACACATGTCAATGAATTAACGTATAAAAATATTCGGAATAACATATGTAAATTATGTTTGAGATTACGAAGAATACCGATATCATTTTAAATTATTTCTGTTATAAACCACGGCACGGCTCTGTAATAAGTCCTTTTTTATTGTTTAAATACTTTTCACTTTGTATACGTATCATGTTCCTTTACGACTTTTTCCTGTAGAACAAAAAAAAATCGGAAAACTATGAACAAAGAATACTGAGGAAATAGATTTTGATAATGGTAACTTAGTAACGATTGTAACGCTCTTTGACGAAATTTTCTAATTTTAAAATAATTTTAATTTTTAATTTCAGAATCAGATACGAAATACGAACCTACTAAATACCTTCGACTTAAAGTGTATTTAATTCTACACTGATGTTTTTATATAGGTGAAGTGCAAATAATAAGTAGTGTTTAAAAATTATCGTCGAACGTTTAAAACCGCTTAAACATAAAGTATACTTTTTTAATATAAGTAAAATCTATGTTTAGTTTGTTTAATGTAGTTCTTTTATTAAAACATGTGGTAAATTTCCTATGCATCAATATATGTCGAGAAAAGTTATCCTTAATTAACGATTTATACAATAAATTACCACTTCCTAGATTAAAGAGAAATACTGGTTATTAATTCAAAACTCTGAAATGCCAACTTAATGTATTACTTAAAATCCTCTAGGAAAATTAAGACTTGATTATAGGATATAGAATTAGGATTTGATACAATTCATTGCTGAAAATAAAATATATGTTGCTAATAATCTATACATTTAAGAATCACTAAACATTTTCAATGTTCAAAAACCACCAGACTGGCACAGGGGTTCTTCTATAACAGAAAAGAACGTTTTTTTTTGGTAGCATGGAATAATTCTTCAAGTTTGTTTTTCGCTTAAATATGCTTCTATCCATATCTCGGAGGAGAAAAATTGTGAGTAAAAAGTTTTAAAATTTATTTACCCTATCCTATAACCTTAACATATTTTTTGTTATTTGTTAATGGCAAATTCCAGCTTTTCCAGGATGCTTAATGTTTTTGGTCAAAGTGAAGTTTCTCTACTTCCAATTAAGCACAGATTTAAAAGAAAGAATAGGGCCTTTTCATATCTGGACCTGAATGAAATTAAAAATTAACAAAAAAACTACTTAAAGGTCTTATAGAAAAGAATATACTTTAGGTTCACAAGTTTCTACTCGTTTTTAATGTATGAAATAGAAAATATAATTAAATTAAAATACATTTTTTGAAACAAACTACACATGTAAGGCTGCAAGTGATCATTACTGTCTATGAAATTCACTCTAATTTGCTTATCTAAAGTACATATTCAATAAGTCAATAAATAATCAATAATGGGTAGACAGAAAATGAAAGACAATTTTATGTGGGAATCAGTGTTCTTTTTTACAGCAGTAACCTACTTAGACCTTACAACTGTTGTCATTATACTTCAAATATAATACGAATCTGATTTTTATTAAGTTATATCATTTCAATATAAAATTCTATCTGTGAGAATAAAATAATAACACAATTGGATTCCTAATATTAAAATTACAAAAAGTGCGTTTTTTTTTTCGCAAAAGAACTACCTGGGATTCATAAAATTAAATTACTTAAATAAAAATAGTATCATATTCAGCAACGTATATCATAATATTACATGAATGTAACATACCATTTCAATACAACAACTTCCATTGCTGATCGGAATACACTTTTTATAGCCAAGTGATTGATTTGCATGTGACTTGGCAATAATATATACAAATTTATCATTCCACCCTTAACATAACAGACCTTCGTCTTCAATTTAATCTGGTCATTAATGATTACATAAATTAAAAATTCGAAATGTGATATAAAATTGATAGAATAATAACCATTAATATTATCTGTACATACAAAAACAGTCCTGCACAGAGCAGCGCTTACGAGCTATGTTTACCGCAACATGATGAAAAATGAAATAATTACAATATTATCTACATGCAATAAAGTAACATATGAACGTCCATTTCACAGGCTGATATACAAGTAGAAAAAATATACATTAATATAAATTTAAGTTGCCTTCTCTTTACATGCCACAAAGTTCTAGATAGTCATAGCTCGGCTGATGACCCTCTAGGATCATGGTAAAGACTGATGTATATTCCAAGTCAGAGTGTGACTTTATTGTGAAATCTGAAAAAATATGATAAGCATATTACTATTCATATATAATTTAATTTCGCAAATTACACTTTAGCAACCTCTACGTTTTGTACACCCTTTCGCATTGGTATTTTAGCCTATTACATACGGTCGTGTTTGTGTCTGACCAATAGACTGATACACGTGCCGGATAAACATTCTCGGAATATCTCCAATATTTGCATGCAATAATAATGTAGAATTAGTTGTTTCTTATAAACATCACGTCGTTCTTATACGACGACATTAGTTCGTTAAGGCTTAGTATTGAGCGTGAATTAGACATTTCTAAGAACAATGGTATTGTGCGTGTCTCAATTAATTTCAATGCTTATAATAAATCTCTATAAACACAGTTCCGTTTAAATATTCCGTACGCGATGATTAAAATAATCAACATAGAGATCAAAACAATCATTCATCACGCAAAAATTATTACACGATTTTTTATGATATTTCGTAAAAATAAATGCTAGTATCCTAAATATTATTTCTTAATGTTAATATTTAAGATAGGGGGGGGAAGATTTGCAATTCTTTCAAAAACATTCCTTCTCTTGTTCTCTTATATACGTAAACGGAGTCGTGGTTGTCAGTTTCTTTAATATAACTTTTAATTATTTATGGCATTTAATAACAACCTCAAATCATTTATTTATCTAAACATTACTTCGTAGAACTCCATGATTAAATAAAATAAAAATTTTTTTGCTAATTTCCACTACTTTTATTCACAAATATTACGACTAAATTACAATCTCAAAGTGTTGCCACTACACGTGGCATCTACGGATGTTATGAGTATAGGGCATAACTAGTCTGGCCATAAATACTGTTACATGAAAAGTTTTCTTATTTTCTGCTTTTTAATTTTTTTGATTTTGAAACACGTTTACTATTTTAAAATCTTCTTTCGATTTCGCGCCATTTCACATATTTTTTCATTATCATTTATAATCATTTCATTATCAAATTATAATATGGAATGGGGTGTTAAAGAAAGTAGGATTGCAGTGATCGCCTTTCACAAATTGGATATGTAGCTGTCGATCACATTCCAGACACTTCAAAAACTTGGTATCAGCCGTATGTTCGTATATCGTACTATCAACCGATTCAACACTTCCTCTGTCGAAGACCAGAAAAGATTGGGGCGGCCTCGTGCTGTTAAAACTACAAAGGCTGTTAATGTTGTTAAAGCCAGAATTCGTCGAAATCCCATTAGGAACCAAAAAATCTAATCGTGAGAAATGAAGAATCCCGCTAAGACTGTCGCGTATTATAAAACAAGACATGAAACACGGTGCTTATAGTCGATGTACAGGACATGCCCTAAATCAATTTTTACATTTAATGAGTGGATAAATCAAAACACTCTGTCGCGATAGGCAGCTGAAAGGCACAGAGATATCCTCTTTACGGATGAAAAAATTTCACGATTGAAAAACTCTACAATAAGCAAAATGATTAAATGTACGCTTACAGTTCTAAAGAAGCTGCTTAAATGGTCGGAAAATTTTAGGTAACATGGCCTGCTCTAACGACACGGCAAAATAGTCTCTTAAAAAATCTTTAGAGCAAGCAGTGGCGAAATTACAGTGCGTAGTTTCTCCAGTTTATCCATGGATTCGTAGTCAGACAGATAAAAGGCCTGTATAAAAGCCATAGGTGGCCATTTAAAAGAAAATATATGTTTTTTTTTGCTGAGACTAATAAATATGCAGGTATGAATTATAGTAATATTACATTACTTCATAAAAAGCATTTTCATTTGTAATAGAATTTATGGATGGACTAGGTATATATAAGCAGGAATTAGCAAATTTTTTTTTCATCGAACATCAAATCAATTAATTACCTTAGCTAGTGAGTAGTGCTATGTTTATCTCCTTAACCATCTTCACGCGATGCAGCATCTTTGCAAGTGCGGCTCGGCTGAGCGGCTGCGTTGAGTACCACACGGGTGAGTCGGGCACGCAAGACCTCTCAGGTTGTAAGTAGAACACGTCGTTGCGAGTGCGCACAGACTCTGGACTGCCGCCCACAAATTGTAATTAGAAACAATATAAAAACAAAAAGAAAAAAGTTTCAATATAAATTTACATATACCTGCCTATGTTTTATCTATTATATGTAATGACCAAACTTTTTTTTCTTTTGTAAGTTACTTGTAACTTACAATAAAAATTGAGAAGTAATAATGGTTTGATGCTTTTATTGACATAGATGAGGTTATGTAACAATGAGGCAATAGGTTGAGTGTACTTGCCAAGAATACTCTGGCTCACATGTGAATGAGTACCAGAATAAATAAACGCTATTACAACCGCAGGTTTATATTGAAGAAGGTAGCAAGCCAGAACAAACCATTATTATAAATTTAATTCCAAAAATCAAATCATTATTGTGTGCAATAAAGTTTTTTTTCTTTTTGAAAGTAAAATTTTCGCATTAAATATAAAAACGTACCATTTAGAGATATAAAATTCGTATAATTTAACAGGACAGCGTAATGGGTTTTCTTCATTTTCTTGTTGCTCATACACTTTTTTCTTTCTTGAATTTGCTTCTGCAAATAAATATGACTTATTAAGCTTATCAATATTGTCTTACACATTTTTTTTTTGTAAGAACTCGGGTTTAATATGGTTTTCTATTTTTTTGCTACAAAAAACTGATGAAAGATGATCTATTAATGTATGTATAAAATTGCACAAAGAAAAAAGTATAGATATGTTACAGACCTAATGCAGATTGCGGGGGATAGAAGCGTAACAAAACATTCCTCGCACCCGGCATCTTGGCCTGGCCCGGCTGGTTAGGGTTCCGTTTCCAATGTTTCATTATGTGCGAGAAGGATAGCTGCATATGCTCCTCTACAGTCTACAAATATATGAAATAATGTCATCAATGTTATTAATTCAATTACTAACAATAGTCTCTTTAATTTATTTTAGAGATAGCATATTTAAATGTAAATGGCATAAATTATATATCTTAAGAGCAAATACATTATTTAAGAATGGACATTACAACACCAGTATGAATAATATCATTTAACCCTTACCTTTAACACTACACGATTATCAAGAACTAATTAATGTAACAAAAATGTTCCTTATGGGAAATTTAATAGGCAAATGTTCTGTTACGTTATTATATGTGTATTTTGCCCAATATAAACAAAATACAATTCATTGCATTTTTTGTTCAGATTTAAATAGCACTCAATAATTTTACATTTCATTGGTTCATACACAATGTGATCAGAAAATATCATTTATGAGTGTTGTACACAATATGTTAAAGGCTAACCACTTCACATATTGTGTACGGCGGTGTGAGCATTTAACGCACGCCAAAAGCTAAACATTTTGGGACGCACTAGACGGGCGGTAATGCATTATGTTATACATTTCTAATTTATATTTACTATTTATAAGCGCATAGATTATCTTAAGTGTTCGATTGATTCGAAAAATTAAACAAGGGGGGTTTTTTCTTATGATGCATACATAATGTATTAACCTGTTGAAGGTCGAATCTAGTATTAAAATATTGCGGAGTGCAGAATTAGAAGCAAGCAATGACAAGCGTACATACCATATACAGAGTAAATAATCCTGTTATAACATTTTCGAAATGTGTAGAATTATCGACAAACATCGTCGATAATTCTTTTTTATCTTACATCATAAATTTACACGTCAACTGTTTCACCGTACAGATTTATATTGACGTGTATACACGTCGAAGGCTCTTCAATAGTTAAATATCTTGTTCGTCTCACTACTTAACTTAATAAATTTTAAATCAAAAGTATATACATAAATATATAAATGTATTTTGAATGTAACAATTTTACTCACTACTAAATTAAAATGCTTCGTATTGAAAAACATTAGCGTGGACAAAAGGACGTGTGGTGAATGTGCGCCTAATTGTTTGCTCTCCCATAGATGCTCTTCTTCTACCCTAGTTACTATGTACTCTGTGGAAAAAAAATAATATTTAACGTTTCAATAAATCTGATAATAACAACCGTAAATGAATTTTAAGAAATGAAAATTAATTATTTTATATATACTGACGTAAATACTTACGTGAGTCATTATATAAAACTGAGAATTTTCTAGCAACTTCGTCCAAGCAATCTGTGAACTTCTCGTAATATGGATCGGTAAATATATTGTCTATTCTACCATTTTCAAACAGATATTGTTGTATTCCTGAAAAAAAAATTTAAAATAGTAGAAATTGAAAGTAATAAAAAAACCACAGGACCAATTGAAACTAATATTTCTGAGAAAACTAAGTTATGTTTCAATAGTCAAATACAGTCATGCAAATTATTTATTAAGTAAAACAAAGAACCACTAAGAAGCATAAAAACTGGAGTCATGAATACTTTGTTATGTTTTAGTCAGAAAACTGTGCATATTTATGTAACAAATATATATCTGTTGTTAAATAAAATAACTACTTCAAGATAGGGAAAAATGCTTTGCTTTTATATTTATGTTTTATAGGTTGCTACATTCCTTCAACAAAGTTTCTTAGACAACCTAATTTTTAATGAACTTTTTGTCACATTTTCTCTATAACTGACAAGGATTTCTTCAAGTAACTGAATTCCTGTTTTTCTCGCACAAGTAAATAATAATAATAAATGTTAAGAATACTTAGTATATAAACAGTTTTAGAAATGTACTATTATCCAGTTTTAGTCAGTTGATAGAGAAAATAAATTACCAGTCAAACAAAAACACACAGGACTAACCTAAAACCAAATAGTAAATAGTGTCTGGTGCGTACTCGCTGCCGTTGGGCTTGCGCACCTCCTTGACAAACAGGCAGAGAGAGTAGTTGAGCTCGTCGGCTGTCAACTGCAGGATCTCCGACTTGAACGGCTTCCGCCGCACCGAGCTCTTCTCTATCTCTGCGTTCTTCGTCATCACCCATTGCTTCCAAGCATTCACGCCGAATGTGTACTGGAAATTCACAAAAAAATCTCTACATAGATCGAAACCTGAGGACAAGCTAATGTTATGTGGTGATATACAAAGAATCGGTGACACCGTTTGGAGTACCAGATACATGGAATATGCGATGGATGGAGTAAATAACTAACCCTTTGAGTTTATCAATTTTTCTTATAGGAGGGTTCGTAGCGAAATGACAGTAATTAAAATATGAATTCATATCCTATTTTATACAAAAAAAAAATGAATTTTAATTTGAGATATAAATTAACCTTGAGGCACATGTTAGCATCGGGTTTTTCTTGCGGCTCACGTGGAGGCTCGGGCGGCGGCGGCGCGGGTTCGGCGCGGCGTCGCTTGGAGCGTGCGGGGCGTGCAGGCGCCGCGTCTGGTGTAGGCGCGGGCGCACGTTTCCGCGGCGCAGCCGCACGCAACGCAGCCACAGCCCGCTGCTGCTCCAGCACCATCATCTGGTGCGCGTGCATACCTTCGCCTTCTAGACCTGAGTACACAATATAACTTTATTAATAATACACTACTTTGATTATTAATATAAATAAATAATTGATATGTAAACTGATGAATATTGGCGGTACTGATAAAGGAATCAGGCCAGCCGTCTGTTGGCGACTTCTGGTTAAGCGCTCTGTTACTCAGTGTTTTAAATCCTTAACAATGCATATAAATCAAAAACCATATGTAGATATGTAGTAGAGTTATAATATTTTTATATAATTGTTTTAATGTGGTACCTGGCATACCCGGATGAGAACTAGGTGTAATTGTGTTAGCCGTCATAGCAGATTCGAGATCGACTGGCTGATCTTCGTACTCCGTTGCCATTTTCAACGCCATCTGGAGCATGTCTTCACCAAATGCATTGTTACCGTCCATGCCGCCAACTGGACTGAAGCTTTCCTCTATTAAAAAGTTGGTAAATGTTATAAAAAATAAATATCATTTCATTCTTGGCCTATATAATTTTTTATAAACTACATTTTTCATTAGGCCTGTTTATTGATTAAAATTAATATCACATACCTAATTAACAGATTTATTAATCATTTTATGATGATGTATAATGAAATAAGTTTAATATTGTATTGTGCACTGTTGAACATGTTGATAAAATATTTTACATGTTTTTATTTTTTACAATTAGTTGATATCCTAATCTAGGACATTGTTGTCTTATATTAAAATTGCTAATAATTTGGTTTCACATAATCTTCATTTGATGTATACACAGATAATATCTAACAAAATAAAGACTTACCATTTTCATCCTCTGTATCTGAATCACTTTGATCTTTCTTTTTATCACCAGCAACCATCTCAGCCATCATAAGCAACTCTGCTTCAAATGGATCCGTTGGCATTTTATCGTGAATTTTGTTGATTTCCTTCATAATGCCCTTAGCTGAATTTCTCGTTGTAGGAATAAAAACTGGAGTAGGAATCGGTAGGGGAATTGGTATGGGAACGGGAAATGGTAACGACCACATCGCACATGGTACAGGAACATAAATCGGTACCGGGATAGGTATTAACACTCTTCTTTCTAGACTTGAGTCCGTTTGGCATTCTTTAGTGCACGGGTGCGGACGGCAGGAAACCCCTTTTGAAACCATCATAGGTTTGGACATTGTTGCTTTATTTGCGACTTCGTGTGGTGGTAGTGTTTTTACAATCACATGGTTATAAACTTTAGGCGGTGGCGGTGGCGGAGGTGTGACAGGCTTCGGAGGCGGTGGAGGGGTTTTAGGCGCCTGTGGTAGCTCTGGTTCAGGAGGGGCAGCGGATTGTGCCGCGATGCGTTTTGACTTCCCGCGTGTCATTGATGCCGTCGAGGCGGGTGGAGGCGCTAACGACTGTACATTAGATATGACTGGAAGACCGCTAGAGCTTCGCTGTCCCATTGCATTGGCTGTAAATTATAAAATTTATGTAAAATATATTTAATAGCAATAAACTGAACGGACAATTTAAGTGTATTTAATATCGCCCTATGTCTATTCACCTAGACAAGTTACAGCAATCTATAGTTATCAAATTTCTGGCTTTTACCATCTATATATTCTGTTCCTCTTTATTTAACTAATTAATTACTATATGGAATGAGTATATGTAGTATATGAGTTACTATATCGAACCGAACGATTCAAATAAAACAAAATTATTTGTTAATCTCCACATTGGTTACTACCAAATACTACTATTAAAATACAATCACAACGCGTTTCGCCGCTACTTCGTCAGGGCATCCTCAGGACATATTACGAGTTCGACAGCCCGACGTCGAACTTAGTTGGAATTTTACAAATTAATTTTGCTTTTATTGAATCTTCATTACAAGGATTACTTTTATTAATGTCGATGGCGGGGTGGAATGAGTTACTATACTCTAGGCTCATTTGCGACTTATGACTGACATTTAAGTTACATTATTACACATGTGTAAGTAAAAATAGTAGGTAAATAGGGAACAAAACCGTCTTACACCTATTTTTTTTTTTGTTAATAGCAGCATTAAAATATATTTTTTTAATTAATTAGTTTGTGGATATCTTCCATTTTGTTTACAAACTGGACGGCAAAGAACATATTTTTTGTCATTCAATAAACTAATAAACATTTAAAAAAACATACCATTGTTCTTAGCGCCTGACGAATACGTCCTTCTGGGTGCACCAGTTGGCACCGCTTTTGAGTTTTCTACTGAATCGCCCGATACTAATGGGGCGTGTTTCGAATACTGACCCTATAATATATATATACATACAAAAATTAAAATCCACTACTTTTACTGGTAGAAAGGTCTATACTGTCCATCCATAAGTAAACTGGGCAATACAACTAATAAAACTACCGAGGTAATGATGCAAACTATTTTTTTTATATGAAAAAAAAAAATTATGCAATTACCTGGAATGACATGACACATTGATATGTACAGAAGTTTCTTACAGTGGCATCGGACATCGTCAAATGGTATTGAGCAAGTGAAGAACATTTGCACATGTCACATTTTGTTCTGGAAAAAAAATATTAAGCCATTGTGATTAAAATAATAATAATTATTAGTAGTTAATACAGAACCTACAATTTTATTTTATATATGCGAGTTAGGTAAATTTAATGATTATTTTATAACTAAACAATGATAGTTTTTGCTAAGATTGAATTTTTTTTTATCTGCAATGGGCATATCGATAATACAGCGATGCTGATGTTATTGCAGCAGACTGACATAGAGGGTGGTAGCTAGCCAGACGTGGTAAAAAAAACCTATCACCATCCGAATAAACAGATACGAAGTGGCGACATGAGTGTTACAAGTCAAACGATAAAACACTACGGCACGAAGGCAATCAATCCTTAAAAAATAAATACCTTCTCGATGAAACTGCATTAACCGACACTTGATAAAGATTCAGACAGTTGAGTGAGCACATTAAAACTATTTGCCCGTTACTCTGGAATCGCTTAATCATGTCGAAATTGTAC
Source organism: Pharmacophagus antenor (assembly GCA_018245475.1). Classification (NCBI taxonomy): domain Eukaryota; kingdom Metazoa; phylum Arthropoda; class Insecta; order Lepidoptera; family Papilionidae; genus Pharmacophagus; species Pharmacophagus antenor. The sequence goes on along the minus strand of DWQX01000291.1, from coordinate 26,865 downwards.
TTCTTCACTTTACACCAATTACACGGCACTATATGCCGCGAGTTGCTTATGTACACATTCATACAAGACTTTGTGCAGAAACATAGTGGATTAGAGTTCTCATAGATCGTGAAGCATTTCGTTATTTTTCGTTCAAAATATTTTTTACACCAACGACACTGATCTAAAATAAAAATATTATGAAATGAAATTTAATATCGAAGATAGATAAACAGTGTAATGACTGAAACTAGTTCGATATTTAATAATTATTTTAGATAGTATATAGACAGAAAATAAAAATGATGAATGTAATAGTTATATGCATTTACCACTTATATATAAATCTAATAGTTTATAATAAAAGTCATTCTTTGACTTATTAATTGGTTACCGAATTTTATAATAATTTTTTGAGAGTGAAAAATACAAACCTGGAAAAATATTATTTACAAACTTGAAAGCCGCGAAACAGGGATCCGAACATAGCCTCTGTGAAACGTCATCACTGACTTCCACCTCTATAGTTGTGGCTTTCTGCAGTGAGCACACAGCACACTTGGCCCAAACTGGTTGTGGAACTGGATTTTTACTCATCTGGTCAAACTTTTCAACACACACCTGAGAACAAAAGTCCTTGAACTGGCCCTTATCACCAACAGGCGCAAGGAAACCTTCGTGACCGGATGAAATGTCTCTTTGACAGTAACAACATATTTTCAAGCCCTTTTTAAATTCTTCTAAACATGCAGAGTTACAAAACTGACGAATGTCGTAACCAAATCTCACACAGTACTTTCCTAAACTAGTATGTTGTACGACACTTGAACAGTTGGCGCACTGGGAGCCGATTTTGTGCTGATATCGACCCAAACAATACTCATTACAAAAATCCATTGTCTCCCACGTCAACATTTTTTCTTCTGAAATCAAAATCACATGGCAATGCGAGCAAGTCCTAGCGAACGTGCGTTCTCTTTCTTCTCTTGCAGCTTGAATCATTTGCGGTGTTTTTGCTTGTATTTTATATGCTTCGTCCAAATATTTATCTGTAGCATTACTTATAACTTTAAGTTTTAACAAAGGTGTTTTTGTTGGCGAGGTGTTGGTCTGTGCTTGGTTGCGGGGCGCCTGCCGCCTTCTCACGGAGTACCTGCCGTTCTCGTTATCGTTCAACGTTTTCACACAATCATGATCGCATACCGAGTGAACTTTTCCATATCGCATCATAGAGTATTGACAATTTTTTGTTAAATTGCAAACTACACACTCGTTAAGTTTTCTCGATTTCTTTTCACTTAATGTTATTCGTCTCCTTTTAAAAACGTATTTTTCTCTCTCGTCAGCCATCATGCTATGTAAACATTCCATTGAACAATAATTCGTGTCTTCTCCATCGTAATTGTAATAGAAATAGCATGTTTTTTTTTCTTCACACTCTGAACAAATAAGGAACTGTGGAATAATTTCCTCTATAATATATTTCTTGGGAGCTACAGTGTATTGATTGGGGTGATCTGATTGAAACAGAGTTACACAATTTTCACTGCAAATATATTTTTCACCAGCTTCTTTAGCAGCCAAACGGTAAGTACATGAAGTTTCTGTTTTACATTGGACACAAGTTGAAGTGTAAGGGCTGATTTCTTGTATGGTATTAGAAACAAAGCTTACTGCAGCTTCTGTAGATTCATCGTTTTCATTTTCTTTGTCTGTATTACAAATAATTTGATTAGTCATCAAACATATATTTTACTAAATATATATTTATTCAGCTCTTTCATTAGTCAACTTGTTGGGATAGAGGTAACAGCATCGGTAGTTTTTTAATAACAGTTAAAAATTAAAAAACTACATCAAAATTGTTCCAGATATTTGGAAGAGATACTGCATGTAAGTGTTACACATATAAGCCCCTCCCTTTAATTAACACCTGCCACGTGGGGAATATATACGCCCCACGCTGAAATTACCTATGAAAAAGTTTTTACCATGTGTTATCTATAATAATAACTTTAAGCTTAAAATAATTACATACAACTTTTAGTTTTTAATATAAGATTTTGTATTTAATATAGCAATAATAAACTTTACCTCCGTTTTCTTGCGTAGCATCTTCTTGTTCACCTTCCACCGGATGCTCATCATCTGCATCACTATGCGTGGGCTCTTCAGTGCTGTCTCTCCTTTCTTCCTCCTCTGATGGTTTACATTCTTCTTTAGGTCCCTCCTGTTCAGTTATTGCCGAAGCGGCCGCTGAAAATACAGTTAAAAGCATTAAGAAAATTTTAGCACAAAAACAAAATAGTGTGTACATCTACAGAGTCAAGACAACTTATAGAGCGAGGTATGACATATCTATAAGAATCGATATTTTCAGCGGTAAATATATCTAGAAATAACTACGAAAACCATATAGGAAAAATAAATGATGATAGATTAGATCATTTAATATTGCTTGGACTATTACATTAACATTGGTAAGTTTTAAGTCTAATTTTGTTTAAACATAATAAAAGTGTGCAAATGGGTACCTATGAATAATTTCACTAAAAAAAAATCTTAATATTCTTATTCAAATATTCCGACTTCGCAGTGCACACTTAAAAAAAAATCACTGTTAAAAGTTACACTTGTTACATAAATAAATGATCAAGTGTTAGTTGCATTTCAATGTTTCCTTATTTCAATTTTAAAAAAGTCAATAAAATCAAATTTCTTATAAGTTTTTTTTTTATTTTAATATTTGTGTTATCAGTGTCAATAGAAAAACAATCTGTGAAAATATCAACTTCCTACCTATTACCATTCATAAGAGAGAGCCCGCTGACAGGCGAACAGACAGAAAGACAAACGGATGGACGATGGAGTCTCAGTAATAGGGATCCGTTTGTCTCCCTTTTGATACGGAGCACTAAAAAAGCAGTAAATTGTGTTTTCTTTTCTTGTCCTTATTTGAAAATTTACAGTGTTTATACCTTCCTCTGCTTGCTTTCTTTTTTCAGCGAGTGCCTTTTCGGCTTTCGCTTTATCGGCTTCTGATATCTCACGTTCAGTGTCAGGAAGAAGGCATACCTCCTCATCCGCTCCAGGTTCTTCACCCAATTCAGGTACTACATTTTCTTCTAAGGACGCATCTGTAAATATGAAATAAGTGTCTCGTCAAACTGTACAAAAAGAGAAGTGTGTAAATATCACAACAATAACCTAAATAAGGTAATATTGGAATCTAAAAACACCTATTTCTTTGTGTTTAAAATTGATTAACATTATATTGTCAAACAAACATATTTGTCTATTAATAACCATAAAGGATTTGTAAAAACATTTTATGCAGAAATGCATGTTACTGCTCAGATGACCATTTAAAGGATGAAAACTTTTGGAAATAAAATGTTCCTGTTAAATAGTGTAGTTTCTATTTCTCAATTTGTGAGTACAATCACAAAAAAAACCACTAAGTTTTTTATGAATTATTCTCAAAGGAGGGTGCATTGAGTACAGTAATTAAACATTTGATAATGAAAAGTAATTGTACAGATCCTTATTTAACACATTTATTTCGTTTTCAATCAAAGGTCTCCTTCTCATGTAATTTTTTTTTTCATATGAATTGGCATGAATAATTTATGTGAATACTAAAACAAAATAGAGATTTACATATCCACTTTCTATTCTTTGCCAAGCATGGTTTGTGCGATTTTTGAGCGCGTTTATCGCGCGGAATGCCCACACACAATGAGTTAATAAAAAAAAGTTTGAATTGAGTATAAACCTGCAGGATGCTCATCATTGTCGTCATGTGCTAAATCATCAGCCTGTTCTTCAGCATTGTAGGTATCATGGTCATCATCTTCGTCAACCACATTTACAGTGGCTTGTGTAGCAGTTTCTGTCGCTTCAGTCGTTGAATCACTATTATCTCTCAAGAGAGCGTCAAAAGGATCTAGAGCCTGAAACAGTAATTTTATAATAGGAAAAAGAAAGATTATTTGTTATCTGTTCACCTAATGGTTATCTATACTTGTAAGAGGAAAATTTTTGCCAATCACATCATCATTACTGAATGTGTTTAGATCAGACTTTGATTATACAATGCAGGAAAATTTGTAAATAGTTTTTGAGTATAACAATATTTGCGTTTTGTTATTAATCATTTATTTTATGTCTCAATTATTCTAAATAAATTATTATCAAATAATTAATCTATCCATCCATACATAGAATATGATATTTTTTTACAATGTATTATTTACCTTTTCAGGGGTAATTCCAATGTTTTCAGTTCAGAGAAACTATTGATATTTAAATAAATTCTTATATACCATATAAAGCTGTAACATTAAGATATATCTAAAAAATTAAAATCACCAACCTCAACTTGAACAAAACACATCATTAAGTTTCTTTATTTTGAAGGAAAAGAAGCATTAACACATCTCTAATTGATTGCGTCTGTGGCCTACATGACAATCCATGAGGACATGGCGGTCAATTAATGAAATGAATATTCTTACTTCATTAGCAAACATTGATTACCCCCAACAATTAATAGTCCAATTAACTACTGGGAGGAACTTTTCACTTAGTCTATATACTCTGTATATGTTATATTTAGTTTTACCATCATATACTATTCTATTTTAGTATACAGGTTAACTTACAGTACCTGCGTATGATCTTCTTGAGGCTCATCCATGGAAACATTGGGAGCTGTTTCAAATTCTGGTTTCCCTACTTCATCTTTTTTTTCATCCCTTTCTTCATTCTCAGCACTATCATTTGTTTCCCTCATTTCTTCTCGAGAAACACTCTCTGATGTTGATTCTTGTGTATTTATACTCTCTTCTGGTGTATTTACATCCTTGATTTCTTTTTCTATTTCTGTATCAGATTCTACTTTTAAAACTAAAATCAAATTAATGACACACTCTATATTAAATATGTAATGGTTTATTGGCTTCCTTTTATTTTACATTGGTATCCTGTTCTATATTTTAAACAAATTTTTCGAATTTCAAAATGTTTTTCATATTAGGTAATTTATTTCCAATGTAACATTAATTAATTTTAAGTTACTATCATGTACAATAACACTAACAAGATATATTCATTACAAATTTTTGATATATAAATCATATGGGAGGTTTTGAAAAATATATTTAAAATTAAATAAGAGGTTGTTAACTCCAAAAATGTATTGTGTAATAAAAAAAATATCAAATCAGTAGATGAGACAACTAAACAGACTTATCTGTCTTAGTTTAGTTATTTTTTAAAATAAGTTACACTTGTGAATATAAAGGAATTTAATAGTAAACTTTGTTTTTGCACAATGTTTTAAACTACCATAGTGAATAGTCATATAAAACACTTATTCATTTAAAATTAAATGAATAAAAAAAGGAAATTACATTTTATTCATTTGATGATGAAACCTAATGTCTGATTATACACCTATGAGATCTCAATATTTTAAATAAGCTGTCTAAATATCAACTAAAATAATCAAAATGAATATTAAATATTAGCTATAAACATTTTTCAGATGTTCTTCATGAAGACAATATTTTCTTTTTGAAGGAATAGATAAACTATTCAATACTGATAATGAACAATTATACCTTGTTCTGTAATGCTCCTTTTCTCTACATTATCTAAAACCACTTTATCGGCTACATTAGATTCATTTTCCAAGACATCACTTTTAGTTTCACACAGACTGTGGTCCACATGATTTGAAATATTATTTTCATTTTCTAAATTATTTACACTGTTAGTTACACTTTGCTCGTCTTTCACTTCACATTCAAAATTTTCACAAATTTTATTTAAATCCGTAGAACTGCCTGCTGGTCCAGCTTCTTTGGAATCATTTTCAAGCGCGCGGTCTTCTCTTTCTTTGGTATGACATTCCGGCGTCATACGATTATCCAAAACGTCTTTCTCATCCATATTTCCAATCTTATTGGAATTAATGGCCACAGTTTTCTACATATATCTGAAATATAGATACACATAAATGTTTACAATTTACTTAATCAAAATAAAATCACCGAACCGGCGATACTTTTTAGGTTATAACAAATCACAAATTTCAAACAATATAAGAAATATAATAGAAGAATACTCAAAAAAAAAGGAAAACAAAAACGTCATATCATAAAAAATAAATAAAAAATTGTAACTTTATAAAAGACAGAAAATAATTATAAATGACGCTAGACGCAAACCTCCCAGCCACATAATCCCGCGCTTATTCGTTTTTTACTTATTCCTCTAATTATTAGCATTCAAAAATATAAACAATAATATCATTGCTTTTCATGTATAAATCAGACTTTCTAAGGTTGATTATATTTAATAATTAAAAACTTTATTTATCGATATTATGTTCCACTACTTAACAAAGTTTCTTTGTAAATAGCGAAAAAAGCATAATAATAAAGTATACGAATGAATTAAAGTAGACAACAATATGCGACAGAAATATTTTCAATCACATGGACCACCACTATTTCAAATTATAATTAAATCTTACTCACGCAAATCAGAAAATATAACAGATCACTTTAAAGCACAACAAACGTCCACCATTTTGGAATCAACCTATCTGCAATTTGTTGCGGATGTTAAAGTTTGTAACAAATTAACATCTTATAAATGATAAAATAACAAGTATTATCAATAGAAATTTAATTTTCATCTTAAAATTAAATAAATAAATATCTTGAATTAGACTGCCAATGTTACTTCTGTGGTTTTTATTTATAATAGATTATAAAATGATCAATGTAGTAAAAATTTGGTGTCAATGTTGGTACAACACGACGCTTTCGCTTTGCACATTTAATAAAGTCGTGTCCACACCTTTTAATATCATAAAATATTATAACTGTTCTGTATTTATGTTACGTTTAATAATACTCGTAGAGATAATAGAATTTAGCGTAATTCTATGTGATGAATTAAAGATAGTTTAAGCTTTTTTTATTTCATTAAAAATTCTTATGTAAAGATACGTATTTAGTTATAATGCGACATATGTTATATAGAGTGACTCCCTTTAAATTGGAAATTCTATAAAAAAAAACTTTAAAGGTCCTTCCTTACTTTTAGGATAACATTTTTTGTACGATGAATCCTTTCTTTTCCTTTTAACGGAATGATATTCACAAAATTACTATTAAGATATTTTCACTATGTACTAAGGTGAAACAGGAAAATAGGGTGCAAAAAAAAATTTGTTTTTATACATTTCGTATAATATTCATAGATAGTTATTACAATAAATCTTTACACCTAATTAAGTTATATATAACAATGATGATATAATGAAGAAATCCTTCTTTATCAAATTTGTCAACAATAATATAAATATGTAAATACTTCGGTAATTAATGCAATTACATTTTAATAGTATATTAAAATAAATCAAGAATAATATTGTAAATGAAATATGTTTTTTTAACTGAACTAAAGTCATAATATGAATAAAATAATAAATAAAACATTGATAAACCCTGAGACTAATAAATAAATAATTTTAGTCCCATGTACTATTTTCTAAGTAATCGCAAAACTTGTTTATAAAATATAAATGCGAAAAGACAAATTTATCTGACAAATACCTTATTACTCAATATTTTTAAATAGATGAATTATGCATTTTTTTTATATACTGAATTGCCACTAAACGATAGAAAAAACATAAATTTTAATAATTTTTCGCTATTTTAACATTTAATTTTGACATTTTGACAAATAATAATGCAGTTTTCTACTACACGTTTCATTCCTTTAACACTATTTTGTAACGATTTGTGATAAGTTTGACATTCTCGTTTATAATTGGCGGATGAGTAACTAGACCTATGTTTAGCCAATCACAATGCTAGTTTGTTCTTTTAGTGTTGTCAAACTTCTTCAGTTATTATGGCGGGTTCGTGTTTTTTCAAGCTCAAATACGAAATGAGTAGTTATGTGCGCCGCTCGGGCGGCGACATTGACAGCGGTTTGTCGAATATTTTCGTTCGCCATTTTGTGGATGTTATGGAGTTTTGTGTTAAGTAATCACCGTGAGGTCATCTCAGTGGATGCATAATTCTGTAAGTACAACTCTGTCCTAAGGGTCAAACGGGCACAAAGTTCTATTCGAAATTATCTTAATTTGCGAGTGGTGGTCGCATTATGGTTATGATAATTGTTTCACTCGCTATTATTTTGTTTCTTTTTTATTTACAAAGCAAATTTATTCAAGCGGAGTTGTCATCCCGTATGTTGTACGTTGCTTGTAGGATTGGGAACTATGTCTGAAAAAGCTGTTCCCGGGAAGAATGTACTACAGCCACATGAAGTTGCCAAACCGATTCATCTTCAAAGGCTGGAAGCCGCCTTAGACATTAGGCCTTTTGTGAATCAAGTGGAAAATATATTGAATTCTGAGGGCGACAGTGGTAGTGAGGAGGATTCAGACTCTAAAGTTATTGAAAATGAGATGGCTAGAGGTGATAAATTAATGCATGGAATTCTAACAACAAAACAGGGTAAGTTAATGTGTACACTTACTATTTGTTATTTATGCATGATTTTTGTATATGATAATTGGTTAACGATTTAATACAAGGTTTTATTAAATTTCACATTATTCATCCAGTGATTTGTGTATGTTAATTCCATGGAGATAATGACTATATGCTATATTACAGACCAAAACAAATCTTCTACAAAAAGACATTGGTTTATTTTTATCTAGTGGCTTTTTAACAAGTTTAAAACTATTGAAATTTGTGTTTGGGTAAAGTTATGCAAGGAAAATATTTACTGAGCCAAAAATACTACTCCCTTTGTTGCACAGATATTGTATTTAAATTAAATTTATGTGTTTTCAGAACGTCAAAGTGATCGTTTACGCTTGTATAATTTAACATCAGTTGGTGAGGAAAGAAAATGGCTCCGTGATGTTTTGCTATCTTCCAGTAATGAAACAAGTAGTGATGATGAAACTCCTGCTGGTAAAGAATTAAGTATTAAAACACTTCTCAAGGAGCGATATTACCACAAAAAATATGCAAAAAAATATTATAAAGACCCAGGGGTTAGTTTTAATAAATTAATATTGAATTTATGATTGTTTATTATCTTTCTAAAGATTGTTAAGCTTTATTCTTTGATTTATTTATTTTTTCAAAAATATATTCTTTTGTTAATTAATTAAATCTTTTTTAATTCCATTAATTAATGTGTAAATTTATATATACTTTAGCTTTTTTATACAAATGTTTCCTTTTTGTTTTGCAGAATTCTCGCTACATGTACTATGGGGCAGGGTTACTGTCTACAATTGATAGATATCCAGAAAGGAGAGTCAGTCGTCCTTTGCCACCACCACCAGCAACTAGAGGACGCAGAGGTCGACCTGCTGATAGAGGTGCAATAAGAGGTTTACAAAAGGCTAGGAGAGGTCGGGTACGGGACAATAGGAGTTTAAATGAAGGCAGTGATTTGGTTAGTTAAGTTTACTTTATAGGGACACTTATTACTCTGTCCAATTTTGACTCTTGAGAATAAAATAAACATCTGCTAGATAAAAATTTTTAATATTTTTTTAAGAATGTGATGTATATTTATTTTCAGACTGATGGTGTGGATTGGGAAGACCAATTGCGCAATTTGAAAGATGAAAATGATACTGATGAATTTTCCATTGTGGAGAAACCAGGAGTCAGGTGTTTTTCGCGCAAAATATTAATTATCATTACAATATGAATAAATTCTTACATTTTATAGTTATTAATACTTAATTAGTTTATGTAACATATAAGTATCCACAATAACAAAATTTTATGTTTTATTTATATATTCTTGAAAACTAATACATAAAAATTTTGAATGAAAAATGAAATAGTAAAGATACTAATTTATTTGGCGTAAAACCTAGGTATAAAAACATTGCTGTAACCGATAATGCATCTTTTATTTAATGGTGGAAAGAAAATTAAGAAATATTATCAAAAATAATGATAATAAAATGACGCTAACAAACGTTATTATGAATAAATTTGAAAACTATCTCTACTATGTATATCTTTTTATGTAATAGATTTGGTAATATAGTCAGCTATATGTAGTAACTGGCATTTGATTTGGCACATTGAATACATCAGTAATGTTTACAGCGAAAAACGGTTGGGTTTCATAGTGATAGTTCTTTGTCCAACAGTGCTCCTTCAGCAAAAAACAAAGATAACACTTAACAAAACCAAATCTAGCGGAATATTTCGTTCTTTTTCTCGTGCCAAATTAAATAGCGTTTAATGTTAACTACGTTTAATTTTCCAGAGGTCGTAAAAAGCTTTCATCATTGAAGAGTCCGGAAGCGTTGACAGCACGCCGCCGCCGACATTGGCAACTCTTAGTGAAGAAGGAACTAGGCAAGGTTCAGCGAGCACGAAGTGCTGCGCACAGGGAAATGGTGTTGCACAGTAAACGCCTCGCCACACTGTGTTGCAAGCATTGGAGGCATGTTGCCATGCAGGTGAATGCCGCGATATGGTTATTATGAAATCCCTTTTGTTTGATGTTTCTTATATTATTATTATTTATATGCACATTCTAAAAAATACTATTTATATACTACTATAGTTACCATGTCAGTCACCATCTGTTGACACTGAACTTATTAATTAGGCATTATCCATTTGTTTTTTCTAGTTTTATGAAACTACATAAAATAATCCTGTTTAGTTACTTGTCTCACCGCAGGTGAGAAAGCAACTGACTATCAACTATTTTCTCGCCTAAGAAACGTGTAGAATATACAGACTGTGTGAATAAAAGAAAAAATACATATATCAATAGTTAATGGCTGTCTGTTCACACTGCCGGCGACACTCTTTCTTCTGAATATAACAATCACATAGTGACACTGGCTTTGCGATCAGAAAACTCACTGTGCATGCAGGCATTTTGCTTTTTGCTCCAAAACGAACCCAAGTACACTTATTTTTAATATAGATTTAGAAAAAATATTCTTGAATGGTTAAATAAACAGAAATATTTGGCTGCAAAATACTAATTACTTCAGAAGAGATAACAGTGAATTCAAACTATATTATGAGTTTCCTTATGATCAAATTCGATCATAGTAAATTTGGAGAGAATTGTTCCGTTCCGGCCACCCCGAGCGAGTGATATGAGCATCGCCTGTCACTCTCACACACTCGCTTATAGCCCAGCGACAAAACACTCGCTGTACATGCTACTCGCAGAGCGCTAGTTCGTTTAAAGTTGCTAACTCTACTCGTTTCACGTTCATTGTTGGCGGTGGGACAAATACTTCATGTACGTTTAATTTACGTTAAGGCATTTTGAATATATTTCACCAGGAAAAGAAACAGTGGTCTCATATAATAGCCTTATGAAGTCAATTTTAATTAATTAGAAATTAAAGTTTCTTTTAATCCATCATCACCAATACACCCAGCACGTACTAGCCGCACGTGTGACATCTACAGGAATTTTTCATAAACTTTCGTAGCGCGTAGTGTTAGAACTGCTTATGTGTGAGGGAAGTAACAGCAATTCAGTATGAATATTTCTATATAATTTTCAAAGATGGTAATTTTTGTTTCTCGGAGCCGTAGCAAATTTAAGTGAAGGATATCGTTAGATATTAATTATTAAGCATTTGTCGGTAGTCACAAAAAAACATGAAAGAAACAGTTTGGCGGTGTAAACGGCTCAGTCGAGAGATGCAGGCGTACTGGCGACGCTACGACCGCGCGGAGAGAGAGACTCGCAGACGCATGGAGCGTGAGGCCGAGGAACAGAGGAAGGTTTGGATTTCTCTTTTTTTTCGAGTATAGATCTGTAATATACTTGCTCTATATTTAATGGTAACCTGGCTTTTAAATATGTCTATATTTTGGTATTTTTACTTGAAAGTTTGTTAAAATTAATAAATAATCATAACTATAAATAAGTATAAAATATACATATGATGTAAGTATTACATATTACTGCTATTAATGTAAAAGATACTAACACTAATAGATGTTTGTCTAATGTCATGCAAAATGGAGCTTTAGATTTTGATTTCACGAACACTTTAGTATTTATATACAAACTTAAGCTTTAAAACGTTTGCGATCAAGCTCATATCATATCGAAATAAGGTAATATTTTTAATATATACAAGCTCACTATGTCACATATACATTTATAAGGTAATACACAGAAAGGTGCATTACAAGTACATGTAATAGCTGGTGTTACATATTTTTTTTCTATCATCAGATGGATGTAGAACTGATGGAAGCTAAGCGGCAACGTCGCAAATTGAATTTCCTTATCACCCAAACGGAATTGTACGCTCATTTTATGCAAAGGAAACTGAACGCGAGTGATGAAGGCGACAGTGGCACGGATCGTATATTACGGCAGCTCGACGAAGATAGAGACCCAAGGCTTGCAGCTATTGATAACTACGATAGGTGAGAAAGAGAAGATAGGTCTGAAACTCTTAGATTAAATGTCACCAACTACTGTCCATTGAGTTATTGATATCATTTTAATTGTTAGGGATTCGTAGATAAGTTTTAAATTAGTAAATAATTTTAATTATGATTGATTTTTTTTAATTATGATGATTGATTTGATGATAAAATAGTTTTAATTATGATTAAACCAAATTAAAATTGCACCTAATAGACCGATTCTGTTTCATAAATTAAAATTGGTTCATACTTCTTGCTTAAATTGTATAGTATAGACCTAAGTAGTATATATTACAGGTAGTTAATTCTGTCAATAGATGGCACATAAAAATAAAGTAATAAATTTGTTGTCATAACGAAAAACTTTTGTACACAAAAAATAAAGAAACGAAAAGGGCTTTTCTTTTTATTATTATTTAACTTTGTTGTATTGTTTCATTTTCAATTTCCATGCCTCTATTTGTATGTGTATCTGCACACAAATACTGGCAGGCTTGTTGAAAATAAAATAATACAAACTCTTTCTTTTGCTTTTATCCCCACATTTCCTTTTACTTGTTCATTTTCCTTTCTTCCATCTCGTTCTTTACTTTTGTGTGTGTGTTTTTTACCGACTACGGCAGATTTTGATAAGCACTGAATGTACCGTACGGCAAGAATTGAGTAACGATATATATATTTTGCGTAGGTTTACATTTATGTGAAAATTTATAATGCTGGTTTATAATGGTTGTTTAAACCACACTACTACATTAAAAATATCATTTATATATCTAAACCGAATTACTTTAAATATCTAATGTGTATCAGAAAGCGAAGTTAGTAGCGCGGATAATGATAGTCAATTTATGCCCAGCGCTTTCGGGATTACCAACGCAAGATGTATCAGTTCCTAAAGACGCCCACAGTAGTCAAAGAGTTTATCATCAGCCGATAGCCGCACACTGCTGCACATAGGCCTCCCTAAAGATCTCCATAACGATCGGCCTTGTACTGCCCACATCCAGCGCCTTCCCGGACCCTTCACCAAATTATCAGTCCAGCTTATGGTGCGTCAGCGCCCCAATGGCCGTTAGTCCTTCGAGCAATGTGCCCTGCCTATTGCCACTTAAGACTACCAATCTTATAAAAAGGGTTAATTATGTTTATATATTTTGTAGTGAGGCCATGAAGGCGCGCGCGTCCCGCAACGCCCGTGAGGCGTTCCGCGCCGAACGCGCGCGCACTCGTCAATTCGGTGCAGGCGGGGAGGCGGGCGCGCCGCCTGCCGGTGACCACGCGCAGCCCGATATCTTCCGCGGCACGCTCAAGGGATATCAGCTCAAGGGGATGAACTGGCTTGCCAATCTATACGATCAGGTAATATAATTCATATAACATACAATAATGCGTTTAGACTGTCCATTGGCATCCAAAGGAAATTGGCAAATTGAACTAAATTGACATAATATTAAGTAACGACGAGGCCTTGAAGTGTGAAGCTTCTCCGTATTACAAGGCATGCGGTGAATTACTGCGCCACGGAGTCAGTCAGCAACAAACATATTTGCAATAAATAACTATGTGCAGTTATGTATTCATATTGCCATCCAATGTTACAATAGTAGAAAATATGGGTAACTGAAAACAAATAATTTTAAGTGACTTTTTTCGGTTTAATCAACATCTTTTTTTATTTCTTACAAACTGAATATGAAGTTTTCGTATTTAGAAAATTCTGGATTTTTTTAAAATTAAAATGTCACAATAAATGTTGATAAAAAGGTGTATTACTCCTGTGGTACTCAGGGTATCAGTGGGATCTTGGCAGATGAGATGGGCCTGGGCAAGACTGTACAGTGCATCGCGTTTCTGTGCCACGTGGCGGAGCGGCTCGGCGTGTGGGGGCCCTTCCTGGTAGTGTCGCCCGCCTCAACGCTACACAACTGGCAGCAGGAGATGCAGAGATTCGTGCCGGATTTTAAAGTTGTATGTTCACTTTATTAAATTTCATTTAAATATCTCCTACATTAAATTTAATTTCTAAGCTGAATTGTTTTATTTTAATTCCTAGTTGTAAATAATAGTGTGTGTAGTTGTAAATATTAATGTTAAATTTGACCATTACCAACATAATAAATAAATATTTGAAAAACTAGATAGACCATTCCATGTTCAAGTAAATAGTTAAATGCTCACTGTGTTAAAATAATTATCACAAAAAAACACTATTTGCAGGTGCCATATTGGGGAAGTCCGAGTGAACGAAAGATCTTGCGTCAGTTCTGGGAGCGTAAAGATTTGCACACGCGGCAAGCGGCGTTCCACGTGGTGGTGACGTCGTACCAGATTGTAGTCTCAGACCTGAAATATCTCAACAGGGTGTCTTGGCAATATATGATATTGGATGAGGCGCAGGCAATAAAGAGTTCGGCTAGTATGCGATGGAAATTACTGCTAGGGTTTAGCTGCCGGAATCGACTTTTGTTGTCTGGTTAGTAGTTTGTTTTACACATAAATATATCAAACAATATCACTAACAGGTAATATTTCTTTTTTTATTAAATTTAACCCATTGCAATTTCTACAAAAAATTAATTAGATTTCATGGTAAAACTGCATCATGTAAAGACAACATCTAAAAAGCAACTTAAATCATTACATAAAATCACAAATAATCCCTAATGACTTCAAATTAGGGAGTATTAATAAGGTTTCAAAATTACACAAGTTTTTGAAAGATCTGCACAGAAATACCTTTGGTAGAAAGATCATAAATATAATCCGGTGAACAATGTACAAAATATGGTTCAAATTAATTTGTGAAGATATTAGAACATTTATATATGCATCTATTCATAAGTCCTTAAGTTATAATTATATTCATACTTTAAATAATTGTAATTTATTAATAGGTACACCTATTCAAAACAGCATGGCCGAATTATGGGCACTTCTGCACTTTATAATGCCCACACTTTTTGATTCACATGAGGAATTTAATGAATGGTTCTCCAAGGACATTGAGAGTCACGCTGAGAACAAGAGCACTATTGATGAAAGTAAGGTTTTGTATAAATAGTATATTTTTTTTTTTACGTGGGAGAGTCCTACATCGGATACTCCTTCGCTGCGGAAACAGCGTAAGATTTATGCCGGACTTTTGGTGGTTAAATTCCCGCGGTGTTCTTTTTCCTCGACATTGGTCGACACTACACGAAAAACTTTCTCACACTACCGTAGTTCCGACGGCGTCGACCATATACAGGTCCGTTCTTTTAATAAATAGTAAATCCTAGATCACCTTAGATGAAACAGTAATATTATGATATATTTTATTTCATCCCCTGTTTCTTTATAGAATATTCAATGTAATTAAGTTCAAGCATTTTTAAAATCAAATTAATATAACATAGTTTATTTTCCATGTAAAGCAAATTACCACGCATTGAAAAACTGATTAAAACTGAACAAATATATTGTTCTGTCAATATATTAAAATTAACTTAACATATATTTCACCGGTTACCTGGATTTTTTTTTATATTTTACGAATTTCATTTAGTAGAGTTTTTCTTCAGAGCACTTATCGCGTCTGCACATGATTCTAAAGCCGTTCATGCTTCGACGTATAAAGAAGGATGTTGAAAATGAGCTGTCGGATAAAATTGAGATCATGGTTCATTGTCCACTGACTATAAGGCAGAAACTTCTATATATAGGTAAATTTTAAAAACCATTTTCATATAAATTTCAATTTAGGCGAAAAATGCATGTGGGTTTATTTCGTTTCAGTTAATTTTTCATTAATTTTGTTCTTAATTTAAAATATATTGACTTTTCAGCATTAAAAAAGAAGATTAAAATTGAAGAATTACTTCATTATTCGGTTGGTGCAGAGTCTGGTCACAATGTTGATAAAAATTTCACATCAAATCTTATGAATTTAGTTATGCAATTTAGGAAGGTAATTGTTAATTTTATTTAGATAACACATATTACCAGAATGATATCAATTATTTTAAGACTAGTTCATTTATATTTAATTGGAAATAGGTGTGCAATCATCCCGAGCTATTTGAAAGGCGAGATGTTAAGTCACCTTTTGCAATGCAAGTGGATGATTATCACATGCCTAAGGTTATAGCGGAAGAAGGCATACTTTTGCACTGTATACCATCAAAGCGCCACATCCTTTACAACATGCTCTCCATCCTAACACCTGAGTATGTGCACAAGGGTATGGATGAAGGGGACTGGTGCTTCAGTTTCACGAGACTCATGGACCTTTCGCCTATGGAGTTGTACAGAGTTATGTTATGCGGGTGGCTAATTGCGTAAGTTTTGTGCACGGTTTCTTAATATTTTTTTTTATTGGTTACGGGAAAACATTTGACTTCGATTTCACCTAACGAAATTGTCGGACTCTCTCATTAATGACTGCCGGAACAGCTATGCTGTTATGGCGACGGATTGACATTGGGTGATAACTAGCAAGGCTGATTCGAAAAAGCCTACCACCCCTCCAATTTAAACACTATGCTATTATTATTTTTTTCCACGCAGTTGTGAAATGATCAATGTATTGAATGAAACACTATTAATTGATGGATTTTTTTCGATATCTTATGTTACTGGTATGAAAGGAGCTGAAGCTAGTGGTTTAATTATTAGTTATATCGCCCGTCAATCTATAATATAATATAGTTAAAACTAGTATTTGGGGGCAGAAACTGATTACTCTAGTACTACTTAATAGTTAATAGCTTCTATTTTACTTAGAGCGTAACCTTTCACCTAAAAAGTTCTGATTCTGTATGCAAAAACTACCCCTATTTTCGCTGTAAATTCAGAGCTACTATTGCATTAAATTGTTGCATATCACATTTGTACAGAATACAGCATTTGGAAACTAGCCACGAAAAATTCGAGAAGCTTCGACATCGAAGATTATGGTGGAGGCGAAATACTGATTCAATTATCAAGCAAGAAGTAGGGCAATATGTGAACATACTATCAGGGTACTATGATGGCGTGGATTGTAAAGACATGTTACTAATATGCCCAGATGCTGACATTTTGAAACAAAGGAAGCATGACAGTTTGTTGTGGAGAGAGTTACTGTTCACGGACCCACTGTGGGTTGAAGGTGAGACATACAGTTTACAGAATAGATGTAAATTTTTTATCTATTACTGTTCGAATTTAATCCTGATTTCGTAATTTGCCGATGAAATCAATTACAATGAATCAATGTGGACAAATATAAACATTGGTACTTTTAAATTTTGATAATTTCAATTTATACATTGTGTTTCTTTTAATGGTACATACAGAAGATTTTATGTTAATTAAACATAATTCACGATAACTAAACCAATTAAGCGTGTTTGACGACCTTATCCGTTATTGGTCAAATACTATACTAATCTATGAAAACAACAAATTTCCCAATATTTTGGAAATTAAACAGACTATATGAAAGATATTAAAAAGTTATTACATAATTTATGAATTGGTAACGCATTGCACAATCATCGGATAATTTCATTTTTATAACTAACATAAAAAGTTAAGAAAAATTCAATTAATACAACACCTTTAACTGGTTAATGAATAATATTTTTTTAAATAATATATTGTAAATGTTTAATTAATAATCTTAATTTTATTAGGTGGTCCATTCTATGCGCATACCGATCACTCAATACATTACATGGCTGAAACTGTAGAACATCGTGCGTTACGATCGAGGAATCTCAAGTCGTCTGAAGGACAGGTAAGTTCAGTATTAAGCATTTATTTATATATAGTCGTCAAACACGCCTAACTGGTTTAATTATTATGTATAGAATATTAGTATAACTTATTTTTATACAAGTAACATTTCTTTTGTAGTGTTTTAAAAGTGTCCAGTAACATAAAAAGAATTATTAACAGAAACGATAAACCTTTTTTAGGCAGATATACTGAGCGAGATTAAGACGGAAGATGGTGGAGTTATAGCAGTTGAACCCCAACCTTTAGAGGTTCCAGAAATGCCTCATATAGAGCGACCGCCCATCACATACTCCGATATGCCCACGCCACTTCCTGCCTTCCTGTATACGGTTCAAGAAAAGGTTATACTAAGTCTATCATCTTTAAAGTTTTATTGTTGTCGTCAGTATTTTTTTTTTGTTTTGATATGATTTCTTGTATATACGTCAATATTACACCAACTTGTTTTATTTACCTAATTTGTATATCAAAGCTAATAGAAATACATTACTCTTGTTCTATTAAGTTTGGGAATAATATCGGTAAATCTAAACAATTTAAAGGCATTTGATATCAATCAATTTCTTATAGTTTGATGTCGCTGTTGTCGTGTACAGGTGTGCGCACAAACGCGCGCCGCGTTTGCGTCGTCACGTGCGCAAGCGCACCGCGAGGCGGAGCACAGGCGCGGCGGCGCGGCGCTCGCCCGCCTAGTGGACAGCGCGCGCCCGCCCGCCGGTTGGGCCTCCTTGCAAGTGCCGGGTGAGTGTTATTACGAGTAAATTAACAAGTGAGACAATCATTAAAACATAACTAAACAATAATTTCTTTTTAACCCTTTGAGTACATTTGACGAGTGAGACTCGTCATCTGTTTACTTGTGCGAAGTTACGGTGGACGAGTCTGACTCGTCATCTGAATTTGAGTAGTAGGCGTTGATTTTTGCGCCACCCCACCTAGTTGGCGTTGATCGCAAACAATTGCCTAACCTTTGTTTTCGACATCTTACAGTTGCAAATAATTTTTATTTTATCCGTGTTTTTGTTGGCTTGGCAATACAAACAGTGCAAGATACGTTTGCGTTTACCGAGATGTTTTGGAAAATACCACACGGTACAAAATTATTAGACTTTAAGTTCGTTCTTGTTCTTTATAAATATTTTTATTTTGTTTCAATTATATATTTAATTATATATTGTAATTGAAATGTTCCTTAAAAAATATATTTATATCACCAATATAAGTTTATCCAAATAAAATGTATTTCTCCTACATATTAATCCTGATCGCAACTAATTAAATCCGTTATATATGCATAAAAGTCTCCAAATAATTCAGTACTCAAAGGGTTAATCATCGACGATGACGTTCCTTATGCGAAGCAAATTTTGTTATTTATTTTTCACATATGGTCATAGATACGCATACGTTTTGCTAAAGGTGTAACAAAGTCGGTCTGAAAGTTAAAAAAAAATCAACAATTAAGATGTAAACATAAATTAACCTAATATATTTTTATATATTACCGTAAATATTTGTGAGGTTAGTAGAAAGAATAAGTCGAAAAAAAACTTGATTTTATATAATAGTTAAAAATTATTTATTTTTTAATCAGAAAACACATGTACAATTAATACAAATTTATAGATAAAAATCAACTCGTCAGCGACGCGGGTAAACTGACGGTTTTGGACTCGTTGTTGAAGAGATTAAAGGAGAGGGGCCACCGGGTGTTAATATACAGCCAGATGACAAAGATGATAGATCTGCTGGAGGCAAGTTTATAGGTTCTTTGTTATTAATTATATAGACGATGAGTTTGTGTCGAATGAATACTGAAGAGATATGTCTGTTTGAAGCGATTATTAATTATTAAAAAAACAATCCCATTTATATTTACGTAGTTAGTATTTAAAAATTCCTCTATGTTGTACCTATTTACTAAAGCATTGGTTAATATTTTGTATTGGACATTTTTAGGAATACATGTGGCATAGGAAACACAAGTACATGCGATTAGATGGCTCCAGCAAGATTTCCGCTCGTCGTGATATGGTTGCAGACTTTCAGGTAAAATAATACCATATTTACCGACCACAGTACATGTAATATTACTTTATTTTGATAATTTATGTAACAATATCCTCTGAAGATGCCACGTGTAGTAACGAAAGGCTAGATTATGTCTTAGTCGTAATATTTGCGATTAAACAAGTTAGAAATTAGTAAATAATTTTTTTGTTTTATTGAATGTTATTAATGTTTTTTTTTGTCTTTTCACAGGCTCGCACGGATATCTTCGTATTTTTGCTTTCAACACGCGCAGGTGGCCTCGGTATTAACCTGACGGCTGCCGACACTGTGAGTTTTGATTCATATAATAAATCAATGTTATATGAAAAATCTTCATAATATTTTTCTTAGTTCACTCTGTCGCTCTGTGCAACACAAGTGGTACTAAAATAAAAAAAATACTAGAAATAAAATTGGTCATTAAATCTTTTTAAAGTTTTATGAATATAGTAATCTTTTATTGTTTTTTATTGTTACAAGTCTTGTTCATTGTCACGGTTTTCGGTATATATTTGAATTTCATAGATCATCATCCTACATAGTTAAAAGGTGTTGTACCGCACTGCCGATTCCCAGTTGTTTTTCTTTATCTACAATAGTCTAAACAAATATTAACTTTTATTTCACACGATGTTATGTGTGACTATGAGGCAGTAGTAGATGGGCAATCTTGCTCGCCCAGAATACTCAGATACTAACCTGTGTACAGCAACTGGAATACACCAAGCACAGCACGTGTTGTCACGGCCGATTGTCATTGTGGATTCGGAAATATTATGTAACCAAACCAGCTCCACTCATTTAGCTCCAGAAAGAAGACAAGGGCTTTATGTGTCACGAGACGTACATTATGGAGGCAGTTATACTTTATTATGATATAGGAGCTCAAAATTTATGAAATGATATTTTTAGGTGATATTCTACGACTCGGACTGGAATCCCACCGTGGACCAGCAGGCGATGGACCGCGCGCACCGGCTGGGTCAGACCAAGCAGGTGACGGTGTACCGTCTCATCTGCAGAGGCACCATCGAGGAACGGATAGTGCAGCGCGCCAAGGAGAAGAGCGAGGTGTGTAGTGTTTTTCCTATATTTATTTTAAACAAACCTACGATACCGAAACTATGTTCAACTAATGGTTAGTTGAAATGAAAAGAAAAATAGTTCCAATATGAAATACAAGAGTATCTCATATTGTATTATATAAAATAAGAAAAGATGAACATAAGTTTTATTACATCGCTTATTTTTACTGTCTTAGTGTACGTTTTGAAAGATCAGAATGGAATATATAAATAGTTTGTTTTAGTGTCTTTTAAACAGAAACAATGTTATTCACACACTACTGTTTGGCACTAAAACTGTTGACTATTATTGCTAGCATGGTTAACTAGCCCTACCAATTTTTTCTTTTGACCTAGTGGCCTTTGATAATTGTCAAGTCTTACTACTACTGAAACATATACTTAAGCCGATATAATAGCCTTATTGTACCAAGTTCCAAATTTGTTATGGATGTAATTTTCATAATTCTTTTAATAATGTGTTGTAAGATATAATAATTTGTTTTACAGATACAAAGAATGGTTATAAGCGGCGGCAACTTCAAACCGGACACGTTAAAGCCCAAGGAGGTCGTGTCCTTGTTGCTAGACGACGAAGAGATCGAGCTCAAATGTAACTGCTTATTTATATATCCATTGTGATTTGTTGGTAAACAGAAATTGACAATATGCAAATAGTATATATTACAAATAATTTGAAAAGTATATTTGATAAAAAAACTTACGTTTACATAAAGATTAACTCTTGTAATTTGTCTTGCGTGTTGTTAAGTTTTAAGCACTAACACTTCACACTGAAATGGCTAATACTGTATACGTTAGCGTGTATATATATAACACGTAGACATAATGTATATATTTATAGTTTGCCTAATTATCAAAACTTAAATGTGTTTTTTTTATTGATTGTATTATCTTACTAATGATAAATATAGTCATCAAAAACATTGGATGACATCAGCTTTATTTAATAATACTATTTTTGAATGCTACCGTGGCTCTGTGCGTGTCTGGCAGGCATAATGTAAGATCCGGAAGTATTCTGGGCAAGCATGCTTTTCTATGGCGTCATTGTCATTTAATCAGGTGGAATTGAGGTCAAGTGTTACTCTTTAACCATTAAAAATATATTATTCCAATGGTATAAATTTGATTCATTTAATAATGTTACCTATCGCAGATCGCCAAAAATCTGAGGAGAAAAAAGTTTTAGAGGAAAGAGAACGGAAGAGAAAATTAGGAATACTTTCACCTGTAAGTAAAGTTAGTAATTATAATATAATGGTTTGAAACTTGAATTAAATAGCAGTCACTTTTTTACACCAACAGTATTTCTTACACACGTCCCAAAACAAAGGTGTTTTTTTTAATAGTTCCCGTAACATTTTACACCAGGGTCCTTTTTAGGCATAATTTAGTTCTTAAATTTCTTGCAGTTTCTGTCATTCCTTCATCTTTCATTATTTTCATTATTTAATCTTTCATTCTGTATTTCTTTATTTTTCTTACAACCATTACATTTCAAAATAAAGGTGTTAAGTAAAAGTTAAACATGTGCATAGGTAAAAAAAAAGCGGTGGGTTTTGATCTAGGTTAAGGTCAGATGTTAATCCGATGCTCGTATTAGAAAAATAGATGATCCTATTCCTACCAACTGTTAATTTGCCTTTGGGTGGAATTGTTTTTATTTTAGTTTATTGTTTCACAACAGCAGCAGCCTGCGCCTGTGGAGGCGAAGCGCTCCCGCGAGTCCTCCGAACCGGACAGCCCGCTGCAGGTGGACGATGACGGCGAGACACTAACCGTCGATACCACCCCGCAACCGTCGCCTCTGCGTAAGTTAAAAAGCAAAAATAAGTACCATCATCCCATGTAACAGGTATGGTCAAAGTGCAAACATTGAGTTTTGACGTGTGTTTAAGTGTAGTGCAGGGAGGTAACATAGTATTTCGTATATTTGAGGGGTCCTCATAAATTACTGAGAATAATAACTAAACCGGTTTTAATTGGTAAATGTTCAACGTAACCCTCATTTCCCCTATAAAGTTTGCTTCATTGCTTTTATAAAGGAAGACATGCTTCCTCTTGCTTATTTTTCCGGCCATACGGTCTGTATACCGCCTCTGATCTCAACTACTTTAGGTGGTACCACCGCGAATGCGAATAGTGTTCAGTACTTTATTTATGTACCTGGTTTTGAAAAGTGCTGCAATCTGGTTATTCATATTGAAAGGTTTTATTTATACAATTTGAAGCATTTTTATTGAATAGAAATATACAAGTTGAATGATCATTAATATTGTAATATGGCAGCGTATACAAATGTTCGCACGGGTTGGTGCGGTGCGCGCAGCGGGCGGGGCGCGCGGCGAGGCCGGCCGCGCGGCTCGCGGCACGCGCTTTCTCGGCGGCCGCCACCTACCGCCGCGCCCACCGCAACTGCCCCAGCGTCGCCTGGACCGCCCTCCTCACCCGCCGATACTGCCGCCCTCGCAGCAGGTAACACAGGAAGAAATATAACATAATGGCAGTAAAGCTAATCATATCTGTTAATACATGGCACAAATAACAATGCGTATTGTAGTATTTAATATGTATTAATTATTTAAAATTTATTTAAAAAAATTGCCTTTACTTCATATCTTAATTAAAAATAACATACTAAAGAAGGTAAAATACCTTTAATTAGATACATACCATAAGGTATACGTATTACATAAGGTATAATTATGTTAGACCTAATTACAATAAACGTGTAAGAAGAATTACAAGGCAAAAAAGTATAAACATTTCAAGGTCATGAGACCAATCTGATTTTGTGTAAGCATGCTATCAAGCGACTCCGGCAGGCGATAATGCATATCACATGAAATTTTACTTTTCGTTCCTTTCAAAAAAAAATGGAATCAGGCATCAATTATAATCACTTTATACGATTGTTCTCAGGTGCGGCGTTACTACAATCTGACGCGCCGCTGGAAACGCTCGAGAAACGTATTCCGCTGGAGGGGCGCGGGCGGCGGGGCCCGGGGCGGCCTCGTTTGCGTACGACTGTCGCACGCCCGCCTGTGCGCCGGCCACGACGACCGCGCGAGCCGCTGCTAGTGCCACTTGCGCCCCCGCCGTAGTATCACAAGTATTATATTCATTACGTATGACCTAGCACTTGTCTAAGAAGGAGAAAAAAAAATTTGCTAATTTCTAAAATACAATCTTGACGCGTTTATATAGAAAGTCTCACAAAAGAAACAACTAATACACTTATTGTTCTGATATTAGCATGAGATATTAACTTTTTACTTAATTTGTTTAAATGACCGTTTTATAAGTATATTATTTTTTTTTAATTAGATTCTGTTTTATTACAGATTCCATCGGCACACGATGGAATTCACGGACAAAGAGTTTCACACGAAACCCACCAATAGTGCAATTGTTGTTTAATTTAACATTTAATCAAACTGAATGTGATGCCAGCGAATCGAAACACTAATGCTATTAATGTACAAAATAATGATGCTTTTAAATCCTTGTAAGATTTTAATCGAACAAAGTTTCAAAAACTTTGGTGTTATTGTGTTGCATATAATATACGGCTGCATTCAATGGATAGTGGTCGACATTGTAAATATTATGAAATGCATTAAAATGAATCTGTATTCATATTTATATAAATGTGAAATTTATTATTGTCGAAGTGAGAAGAACAAACGGTGTAATTAATATTTCTACTTAGCTGTATTTTTACGCTTAGCTAGTAATACGTAAAATATAGGTAAATAAATAACTTTGTGGTCATATTGTAGTGGTCAATAATCTGTGAGAATGAATTAATAATTTTGTTTTTTATTTCAATTTTGAAATATTGTGTTGTTAATTATCATGGACAATGACTAAAAGTTATGAAGAGTGGCTAAATCTGTCTTTCGTTCGCTCTTTCTTTCTTTTTTTTTTATTTAGTGAACAATTAAATACGCCAGGTTTCGCCTTATTGTTTAGTTATATTCAGTTCGTTTTTTAATGTCTCTATTTATATTTGTTGAATGTCCGTAATGATTGTTTAAGTTCAAAACTAAATTTCACTGGCTATAGCTAGAGAAAAGTCGTCATTGTTTAAAATAAATCATTTGTTTTCTGTTAAGATGTTATTATATTTGGTGAATATTAAATAAATCATATTGATGGTTTGTTTTTCTCACTTTTAATTGTTATATGTAATATTTTCGATGCGAATGGAATGCGCTTGACAAATCTAGAAATTAAATGAATAAATAACAATTGAGTTGTTATTTACCCCCATACTTTTTAAGGTTGATGTTTTATTGACTAGACAAGGTTCATTACGTTTGTTTATTGTGTAATGTTGATTTAGGTAAGCAAAAACATTTGCATCTGGTAACTTGTTCAAATGATTGACGTTGAGAACTATATGGATATCATTGGAATACTTATGATAAAGCGTTATTACTTTGTCAAAACAACGCACTCTAATAGATCATGAAATCAGAAATGTATTGATTGTCAGTACTAACTATCAAGGGCGTATTTGTCCAATTCTTTTTACAATTATTTTGTATATTACAAGTCTTTAGGATCATATGAAAAATAAATATTTTTTTATGTGATAAAAAGCAAGAAAACAGGTTGCGAGCAATAAATAAGGTTTCTGCACATAAAAATTTGCTTTCTACGAAACATTAGCACAGTAACAGATTATTTTAAGGCCAGCTATTGTTTATCACCATAGTTTCATATTACCTGTTCACCGGATTTTCGTTATTCTAAACATTTTTAACCTTTCGCACCCCACTGTTACCTCTCATGGGACATTAAAGTTTACTAGGGATTATCGGAAATTAAGATATTGTTGCACTTTATTTCATATTATATTAAAAATAAAATATTAAGAAATTTCTAAATGTATGTTTGTGCCAGAAAGCAGTACTGATTGCGAATATGCAGAATGATGCCGTGTGGAACAGGTTAATAGTTCAAATTTACGGGGCAGCAAATTTTCTTCATTTTTAGTGACCACTATGCGTTTTGTTATCATGTAATTTATCACATGTGGTTAATACGTACATCGTATTTATGTCTTGATAGAGTTTTTTTTTCTTGTAATATACACACCAAAAAAGTCTAAGCAACACATACTATTTCAAATTATTAATCAATTATTATATCATTTCTAACCAAGTAGGTAATACCTATGTAAACTTTTTTGATTTAGAGGATATACTGGCTGGTTGTAAAAAAATTTGAGTATCATTTGTTTTTTTTTTCAAATTCAAAAGCGGATGTATTTGTTCGAATTTTATAGCGTTTTCTATTCATATCATTTAGTATTCTGTATCAATTTTATGACTTAAACAATAATTTCAAATAAGTTTTGAACAAATTTGGATTTTGAGACATTTTTACATCATATAGCGAAATGGCCAAAAGTTTGAGACCACCTTGAAAAAATTACAATATTGAATAAAACTCCAAAAGTTAGTGCTCTACAAATTATT
>DWQX01000290.1:0-49171 GCA_018245475.1 Pharmacophagus antenor | reverse complement strand
ATTTAATTTTCGTTTACCATTTTTTTTTCTGAAAGATTCGTAATAAAGAGATATACTTAATTGTTGTTTACTAGACGCTTCGGTGGCTGCGGTCATCAAAAATGTACCTTTTACTTTTTATGTTCATATCTATACAATATACTGATCTTACAAAATAGAAATTTGTGTATGAATAGATAACTAGTCTTTTACTTATATTTTCAACCCACGACACAAAAGTTTAATTTCATGCATTGATTTTTTTAAGATCGCTTAACTTTTTACTAAAAGGAGTGATTTTGTAAGTATTTATATGAAAGAATATACCACGAAGATAATATTGAATAATTGCAAGAAACGCTAAGAGCAAATAAGAATTCGTAACAAATATTTTCTGTTGAAATTTTGTGCAATTTTGATGATTCATTTTCATAACAAAGAATATATCACAAATTACATCCCGTAAAACCCTTTGGTACACGACAGTTTGAAAATAGAAAATATTTTTGTTTTTACTTTCTAGTTTTATCCAATGGGTCGATTTATTTGTAAAAAAAAAGAATTATCTATACGTAAATTTCAAAGACCTGACTGATGGTCCTATAAATCGACAGACAACCTCAACTGCTGGTTCTAGTGCTATGAAATTCGGATGTTTTTATGTTTAGATCTACTAAGAGTTTTTGCGGAATTCCGCCCCTAAGAAGAGAAAGGAGGGAGGGGGAGAGGGTTGCAATTTCAACGAAATATTCTATTCTCCGTATCGCAAGACTCGAAAATTAATACACATACTCGAAGTTAATTAAACTTATTTATTAAATAAAACAATAACCACACTAAACGAAACGTGCGCGTGAGGGGTGCTTTTTATATAAATTATATAAATACAAAATCTTCCATAGTCTTACATTAAAAGGGGCTTAGTATTCGCTTATAAAATATAACTTTACACACATTGCCCTGAATCTGTTTACGAGCTCTTAACAGGCGTTGTTAAAAATAAAACTTCTTTGATCGGATATCAGTTTACATCAATCTCGCCCGGGGAACGAACGTTTTTTTTTAATGATAGTAATCGGAAATCGTCTGACGTCAATATTTAATCTATGGCATCATCGAGAATTCGTAATAAAATGTGATGTATATATGTATTTAAGGTTGAAACACAGCTGTAATAAACATTAATAGACTGACTTTACATAGTGATGATAATGAATAAATAGTTTGAAGAATTAGACAGCCTCCTTAGCACAACAATTTACAGCTTCTTTTGTAACATGAAACTCCTAAGTATTATTCTGAGGCAGAATTTGTGTTTTAACTCTTTGTGGTCGACGAATTTTACTAACTTTACCTTATCTTCGTGAAAATGTATCATTTGCGACTTCATAAGAAAAAACATCAACAGCTAAACAAAAACTGCTTTCTTGTCATATGGTAATAAGAAATATAACATAAACCATAAAGAATTGTTACAAATACCTAGGACGTGACCACATTGGCACCACAGCGGTGCCTTCCGAATACAAAGAGTTAAGTATTGACGGTGGAAGTTTCTTGATACCGTCTGGCAAACTACCACCCTCAATGTCAATCTGCCGCCTAAACGGATTTGCTTTGTTCCAGCAGTAAAACATGTGAGAACTAGAGCGCTTTACTATCTACTTACCATCATGTGAAATAGAAGCAAAGTGTTCGCCCATTACCCATAAGAAATGCGTAGAGCTGCTATATACATATCGAAGATACTTGTTTTTTGTCCCTACTAAACTTGAAAACTTCGTGGTTAAACCAATATATGCTCCAAAATAAATAGCTTTTGCAGATTATTGTTTGGCCGGCGTAATAATGGCTTTATCTCTTGAGAGAAGACCCGAGTGAATGTCACAAAACACCAAAAGTTAAATTGAACGTTAGCACAGCAGCTAACTTCTTACATTCTCCAGGTTATGGTCGACTCGCTGATTCGAATTTATAAACTCATTGTCACAGCGCACTTAGTGTGATTCTATCTTTTATTGATGCAAACAAATTAACTAAAGGAAAGAAATAATTTTTGCACACTAACCTTCATTAGTCTTTGTCACTAGTTTACATATTTACTTACCATACATCTAAAGATAATAAAGCAAATTTTTATTTAATGTCTCATCATATCTCTTAAAAAACTTTGAAAAATATAAAATAATCTATATTTACATTAGTTTTTTATTAACGCATTAACTAACATAAACAACTTTAATACCAGTCAATAAGTCGTAAGATCAGAGTAACCACATAAAAGTGAGATTTATGATAATTTATTATAAACAAAATGCTCTACAAATTCCTTGAATATACATTCTCAAGAAAAATGATCAACATTAACCAATCGGGTACAACTTGCCACAGATAAGTAAATAATTGCTTATGAATAGTTTACATTAGCATTTAACATACTAAAATGGATAATTTTTATATGATGCCATTAAAAATAAATTTTATAGAATAGCCAATATTCTGTTTTTTTTTTCTGCCAATAATATATAATAATAATAATTATTCCCATAATAAAAATATCAGAAAATTAATAGAATAATTTATGTTACAATATTAGTATAAGCATAATTAAAATTTACACAATTTAAACGAACCATCATGTCAAAGATCGATTAGTTTTGGATACTCCAATTGCAAAAACAATCGTCTCCTTTAATCAAATGTTTATTGTATTTTGTAATCATGTAATTTTAAATCCGTTAAATAAAGAAATACATAAATCGATTAATGTAATTATAATTAAGAGAGAAAAATTTTGTTGGCCTATTTACCATATCACTGGAGCATCAACAATTAATAATAACATTTTATAACTGCATTCCTAAAGTGTGGATGTTAAGATTAATGTTATAACTTTTGCAAATGAATTTTGAAGTCTATCATTTAGGTTAAAAGTTCACTAAATAACAGATATCGTAACATATGTAGTAATAAATAGGTTCTGCTTTAAGTCTAATCAGAGTGAAACGTAAAAATATTATTGCATTAACATTATAAATTTTTGCTAGGTTAATTCATTTCAACAGCGTTGAACAACATGACAACAAATGCATTAAAATCGAAAAATATTATTCTGTATTTTTGTAATTATTATAACACTGTCCAAAAAGACGTAGTTTAGCGTCATCCGTCATATGAAATATATTTACAAAAGAATCATGGCTGCGAAAACCACAAAACTTACGAAACATAAATTAATTGCTAAGTCAAACGAATATAGAATCCCACAGTAAACAAGTTTACTGTAGCACCGTTGAAGAAATCGTAAATTTTGTTATTTTATTGCGGGCTATCATATTG
The DNA here is from genome assembly GCA_018245475.1 of Pharmacophagus antenor. Lineage (NCBI taxonomy): Eukaryota > Metazoa > Arthropoda > Insecta > Lepidoptera > Papilionidae > Pharmacophagus > Pharmacophagus antenor. The sequence continues at coordinate 45,853 of DWQX01000290.1, read as the reverse complement.
TTTACACGCTGTTTATCGTGACATCAAAACACCGATATTTAAAGTGAACACAGATAATAAATACTTATTATTTCTCTTAACCTTCTAACCTTTATCCTAAAAACGTCTATATTTTAGAATTATTTATACACAAATTATAATATCGCCATAAGATAGAAAGGAAAATATTCAACAATAAGTATTTTAAGTGCCTCCGTGCCACAGTGATTTACCGCTTGCCTTGCAACAACAGTTCCTGGTTCTATTCCGGGTCCACGTGAGTAGAGTTCGGATGATCGTATGGTTTTTTAAAACCGCCCGACTGCCTACCCTTAATGTCATTCTGACGTTATAACAAAGTATTCTGATCGAGCACTCCTCACCCTTACGGCCTCATTATCACTTAACATATAGTAAAACTGCGGTCAAGTTTTAGGTCATTGGTTTACTATATAGTCTCGAGTTATAAAGAACAGAACAAAGGTAAACTCTACCTATCGTAAAAAGGGCTTCGGGTTCGAAGGGTTTGATGGTGGGGCCCCACATAGACCTCTAAGGCAGTCCCAGGACGGCAAACATGATTTGATCTTATGTTTGCTGTAGCACAGCGAGGGTGCCAAGGAGAGTAGAGGTACCCTCCTTGGGACGAGCTTAAGTATACTTTGGAAGAAAATGGTTACCACTTAAACCAATTCAGTGGTTGGCACCGGAAGGGTTTTACGTGGGAATTTCACATAACTAACTCCGCCCATAAGCAGCTATGCGTTGTTCCCCTCACCGATACAATAAAGACCATTGCTAATAAAAAGAAAGTGACACGAAATACCTATAGTATAAGTTATCCATACAATTATTAACGTCTTAAAGAAGACATTTCCACGGAATATAGGGCAAAAATATTTCTCTTGTAAATAAAAGGTGCGTATCTCTTTTGAAACAACCCCCATTCATAAATTTTACAGCGCGTGAAATTGTAGTGGTGACCTTCGCCGCTAGCACTAAACTATGACACTATTTCTTTGCCTTTATAAAGTTGAGACACGTTCATTATTTTAAATTACAAAAAGTTTTGTCAACAAATAAAAAAAATCTGAAACTTTTTAAAATAAAGCGTAATGTACCGTAATAAATATGGAAAGTTTTAATTTAACAATTATTTTCGCTGCTTTTGCTCAAAAACCATTTATATAGTTAACTGAAAACTTCAATTTCTTTTCTTACATGTATTTTTATTTATATTATTTTTATGTTCATTCGTAACTTAAACGAAAAACATCTATATAAATAAAATCATTTTGTCTGTTCCTCCCAATTCGGACAGATTACATAAAATATTTATAAAATATATTTGATATTTAAAAAAATGTGATTCATAACTTCCAATCGTTTAGTAATACAACTAATGAATATAATAAATAACAAAAAGTAGTTTAACACTGGCTTTTCTATGAAAGTAACGTTGGCTGCACATCAACTTAATTTAAAGTTGTTTATTATTATTATTTATTGTTTGATATACACATAACTTGTTGCAAGCGTTAAAGAGTTAATTTGGAGGATTGTTCATATAAATGAAAAAGTACAACTTTAACAAACAGATCATTTAATAAAAAAATAATAAGTTAATAAACTTTACACAAAACATTTTTAATTTTTGTAATTTACATAGAACATTTCGTAGATAATTGGGAAAATTAACATCAAAACAATTTGTGCACATCTTCTACCTGAATATTCAACCAAAGAAAAAAAAGGGAACTTATAACGTTCCGAATTCGAAAATGGCTACGACTTAATTCGTGCAAATATAAAATTATACAAGTTTCAATTGTTAGCGGGCTCCATCTCGCGTACAGATTCAATATCAGCCTTGCAGAAGAAGCACTGTTTACTGTTGAGTAGGTGCTGCATTATACACGGTCTGAAATATATTTTTATAGAGAAAGTAGAAGGTAGCTCTTAGTGTATTTTTTAATGGTAAAACATTTAGCACCGATACATTGCACTGTCGACTCTAATGCGAATGCACGATAGTTGAAAACCATGCACCAATTTTAAAAAAGGTATAGACATTTGTTTTTTTTTTTAATAAAAGAAAGACCGACTAGTAAACGAGTAAGCAGCTTAATGATAGTAAGTGAAAACTATCTCCCATTGCCAATCAATACGAGTCATAACAAGATTGTAACTGCGTAAGCAAATGTCTGTTGATGGTGATTTGTCTCTACTTTATGTCATTATCTAAATGTCAGAACTAGAGTAAAATTGTAAAGCGTTCCAGTACCTTTAATATACTGTGATAAAAAATAAACAGAGTTAGCCGTTTTAGCTTTAGTGTGACATTACCTTTTGCAGGCAATTTTTTCGGAATATTGTCCAATGTAAAATTTCCCCATTAAAAAAGGCCTAGTTATTTTATACAATGTTGTTGATAACTATAATTTTCGAATTTAAAGATTGTTATTTATCGGCATGGAATCAGACAATGGATAAATTAATTCTCTGTTTTTCATTCATAACAATACTTAAACCGTAATGGTACGTTGACCATTCATTGTATAATAATTTCTTGATGGGTTCAGGATATTTATCATTGGAATTCTATAGATCATTCTCATTTTATTTAATATTCTTTTGTGGCCATATTTTCCCGTCAAAAAAAACACAATATGGATTGCATTCTTTCATGATCAGAATGTTCTACATTCTATTTTCTAATCTGTACACTGTCATTATGATAATTTCTTTTCGTTAATAAATGTACATGAAACATTTAATAATTATTTTCGTCATAATGAAAATGAATATTTAATGCTCAATTTAACGAGATAGTATATTTGGCTAGTACTTTATATTTTGTATGAATATATTATGAAAGCGTACCGACAGGAGTGATGGCCGCACGGTACGAATGAAGTGTCCGCTGGTCGGGCGTAGCATATCGTACAGAGCAGCTCAGACTGCGTCCCACTGGAGCCGGGTGAACTGATTTTGACAATCGCTTCCTTCGCTATCCGTAAACGATTGATTACACTTTCGATAGCCTTCATTTCCTCTATCGTAACATCATCTGGATCTAAACAATTTTATATAATTTTATTATTCCAACTAAAATATCTCTTTATTGATTATTTTATAATACTACTTTTAATCGAAATAAATTTAACGCCAGATCACAATACGCCTTATACCGAAAAAAACTGTCATGAAACACAATGAAAGTTCGTCTTTTTTGTGATTGTGCTCACAAAAATTTCAAATCTATAAAACAAAGTGTAACACGAGCCATTCAAGTCCAAACGTGAGTATCATTTATATACTCATCCACAATATGACATACTTTATTGCACAATTTACGTTTGACAAAATTTTTAAATTTATTCAAGGAAAGAAAAATTTAATTTCGTCGTCGTTTGGTAGTATGTTATAAAAGCATATACACTGACCTTCAAATTCATATCACTGACTCGGAAGTGAAAAATTTCTTCTGCCAGAGACAGCTGATAACCTAACCAAGCAGTTTTCAAACATAACTGTACTCTGGTTTGAAGTACGCTGCTGTTAAAAAATGTCTATAGTGTAGGTCTGCCCTATAGCTCCAAACTGCTCTGGAGTAGAGAGCTTTGCTAGAATACATCTGGCTATCGCATGTGACTAGCGGAACATAGCAATGCTGTAATGGTGGCAGGTTGTAATAGAGATTGATAGCTAGCCAGACGGATTGAGCAAAAACCTACTACCATCAAAACTCCCCCTACTGATAGTTAAAATAATAAATACTTACATTCATAGAAGGAAAAATGTTTATCTTCAGACTTTCCAAGCATAAACTCAAGACCGTCGATTCGGAACAAAGGTTCATTTACAATCGCTCTTGATACCTTTATCAAGTGCTATAAATAAAAATAAATCAGTTAAACTTCGTAAAGGTATTAAAATTATATTTATTGTTAAGTGTACCTAATGCATTGAATGCACAGTAAGTAGTTTTGTTAATTGATGTAATTACTTACAACGTTTTTGTCAATAGATAGTACTTAATAAAATATAAATCATTAGGTGACACCTATTACGGTACTCACGATATGTGTTGGCAAAATACACGCAGATTTTGTAGTATATATCGAACGTACATTACATTAACAAATGACTAACGTCAGCCGGTAGCTCTGGTTCCAATATCCTGATGAGACAACCGGCCACGGGCGCTAAGGCGACGTAGTAATGAACACGGTCCGTGTCAGGAAGACCTCTGGCCACCAGCCTAGCGAACCCAGCACCGCCTCCACCACGCACGCAGACGCGTGAAATAACAGCCATAAGAATCTACAATGCAAGGTTCATGCTGTATATTACTATTGGTAGGTTTTTATTTCCGGAAACCGTTTAAGTAGATTCCAACCTAACTGGCGTGACTTACTTGGGGAAGAATAGAGGAGGTACTCTCTTCTGAAAGAAGGCTTATAGTACTGCCATGGCAAGCAAAGGTACGCGAAAGCTTTTTTATGGCCATGCCGTAAAGCGGTAAAGTTGAAATATCGACGTTGTATTAGTGGATGCGATACTGACCTAGCTTTGTCCTCGCCTCTACGTGGACAGATATGCGAAAGCATTTCCCCCAGGTAAAACTTGAAAAAAAAAACTTCAGCACCCTATCAACCGTCAGACAGTTTTGTTCAATCCCTACCTATCATGGTCAGGCTTACTACATCTTAGTTTAAGCCATTTCTGTAAAAAGTTTTACATGGTGAAATATAGGGCATCTATAAGTACGTAGGAATACTGTAAATCGGTTACGAGCTTGAGTAAAATATTTTTATCTATTTTTGAAAATTGTAAATCTAGCCAACAAAGCGTCGAGCAAGATGTTTACACAATACCACATTGTACTCATATTTTAGAGAGTAGATAAAAATAAATCTCTTTACTTCAGTAATTCCACTAGGTACCGCGCCATTAAAATCGTAATACAGTAATGTTTTTTTTTTTATATAATTGCATAGAATTCTAATAGAGCGCCCCGGTATTAATTGTAAAGACTAAAAATATTGATGAAAATAATTTGTTACTAATATATATAAGTTACCTGGCAAGTTCGTCCCAACAGTAATTCATTTTGGTTGTCGCTGGCCTCAGATTTTGTGAGTAGTGTAGGCACTAAGTGAAGTGTCATCTCTAGAGCTCGCGCCAAGCCGTGGTACAGGTCGAAACAGGTTGCGCACAATTTTATCTGACGCGGTTCTAGATGGGCATCAATTTGGATCCTGTCCATCTTTAAAGAAAAACATTATGATGTCCAAGTAAATCAATATGCCAACTACGTCGGATATTCTTGATATAATGAAATCTTTGATATGTAAAGATTTTACATTATACAAAAGTCGCCTGTTATTTCTGATAATATTCGTTCGTTCATAACCGATGTTTCAAAGTATACAGTTTCTAATTATTATTCGAAAGCAGAATTATTAAATTTTAAGTCGTATTTTCTAAATTTTGCATTCTATTAAAAAAAATTGACGTAATAATATTTAACAATAAATTTAGACCGTAACAAAAGTAAAGACCTCCTGCATCATTGTAATAAATTCTGAGAAAGCCCAATTTAATTGACTGAGCAGGGAGTTAAGAAAGGCAGCCGCATTCTTTGGATTCGCAGAAAGGTAATCTCTTATGCGACTTTGTATTACTTCTGATGGACATGGTCCTGGAAATTAAGAATTACTAGTATAGGCAAATTAATAATTACACATACGTACAAAATTATGATAAGTAATTACAAATCAACATAATATGGCCATTCATCATTTATCATCGTACAGTCCTTCGAAACTGATCTCTACACAATTATAGCCCTTGAAAATGTTTTACAGGCTCGCGATACATTATTTTTTTTATATGAAAGTTTTAATTATCAATATTTTGTAAGCTAGGCGGGCTTTATGCCAAATGACGTCAAAAGCCAGATATCATTTCTGAAAGGCCTCAAATCTGGTAGATATTTTAAACACATACCAAAACATTGACTCATAAGTCCCGCATCTACTTTGGCACCCAAATTGTTTACAGTTGGCTCTCTATCGCCAAATCTGCAATTATAAATCGGTATATTAAAGCAATTTAGATCTTATTTCACTAAATATCTAGTATCTTCAAAGTTATATGTTTGTTTAAAAAAGAAAACCTCGATTGCAGATTTTTGGGGGTCTATATCTATCCAAGTCACATAGAAGTATTCTAAATGACCCCCATAGTGTCCAAATTTAATCTTAATAAAATGTACATTTGGTTGTCGTAACAATTTTAGGACTACAATAATAACTTGTTAGTAATAGTGACACACTTGCAAAGTCTATGTCTAACAAAGCTATAAGAAATGACAAGAGAAATTAAAGTATATCTTAACATCAACCAATTTTTTTTAAATAATTGTTAGTTTTTATTTATAAAACATTTGTACTCTTCACATCTTTGATTAAATTAAAATATTGTATAAAAACAGAGTCTATTTTTTTTTAACTATCAAACTTTTTTTTAAACAAATAGACGTAAGTGAAACACCCCTACTTAAAAATTTAGTAAGTAAATAAATAAATTAAAGCAGATGTAATTATACTTGGCAGCCAAATGTGGCCATTGTCGGTGACGAAAGCCAAAGCCGGAGCCGTGCCAAAAGCGGACCAGCACCCAATTGGACTGCGCCCAAGCGCGGTTCTGATAAGGCCTCACCAGCTCCTCGACCATGCACATCTGCCTGCAGAAGTTTTAAAACGTAAATAAATTCCTAAACAGACCTAGTACACGTACCGTATTTTTTTATATCAGAAAGCGGTAAAGCGAGTAATATGTACATTATTATGTTTAAATATTAGGCAATAGGGTTAAAATAGTAAGGTGCTAATTAGGATGATTATATTGCAATAAATTTGATCCGATTTCACACAATATTTAATAATAATGGACGATGGTTAAACATGTTCGCCCCGAATATAATAAAACTGAAGTACTGTAGTAATTTTTACATTCTCTTGCTTGATGGTAACAATAGACGCTGCGGTGACTGATGTCGAAATGTCCACCAAAGTGAAACCTATCAATATTATTTTCACTACAAGTTTTTCTTTAGCTCCGTATACATACTGCTTAACTGGCACTTTTTCTATTGCTCTCATTGTCGATGGTTGCGTTGCAAAAGATGCCAGAGTTTGTACCAACGACTCTCTCGTACTGGCCAACACGATCCTTTGATCCGCAAACTCGGCGCACAAAAAAGCAGCACATGATACCATCATGTCTTCCCACTCTGATAAAATATTGCATATTACAAGCTCGTTCGGTTTTATTTGTGCCTCAGCATCCAATACAAATTCCTCTGCTGCTTGTAATATACCGGATTATGTTAAAAAAACAGCAAAGATGCAGACAGAGGAATTGTTAATGTACTGATATATATACATATTAAAAAACTCATAACTTCTTGAATATATATAGGTAACAAAAACAATATGTAAGGGAATTTATTAGTAAAGTTTTAACAAGTTCAAATTTTATAAATACCTTCTATTTGGTGTATAGGTACTGTTGGATGCATGTACAGTCTTAAACTATTACACAGTTCCAACATTGCATCCACATGGTATTCTGGCACAAAAGCAAATAAAGCTTCCGCAAATCCAATTTGCCCATCATCTGGAAGTTAATTACGAGAATGCGTACTATAAAAGTCAAATAAAATATTATAAAAGAAAAAGTAAGATTCCGTCTTTTCACTTAATAATCTTTTCCTAACAAGTATTACTAGATTTACTTTTACATACAACATTAATGACTTTTAATAATACAGGTCCCAATACTAACATTATTGTATTCTTATATAAAGTTAAGAGTTATTAGTTAGATATAGAGCTAGGAACTCCACAATATTCTGTACCGCCTTTATAACTACTATTCATAAATATAATTTATTGATCCAAGCGTTACTTTGCGTACTACGTGACACAATAAAACAAAAAAATATTTGCTAATTTTCTCTTTTTTAATCGCAAATATTATGTCTAAATTACAATCTCAACACGTTTCGCCACTACACGTGTCATCTTCAGAAGATATTATTGGTTCGACAGATCAACTTCGTTTTGTCAAACCCATAACAAATATAAATATAATTAAAAAATTTATATATTACTAACGTGGATTTATATGATTCACTTGGGTCTGAGATCCCTGACGTGGAGTCGTTGCTCGTGATGTTTGACTATGAGGGCTGTAATCGTTAGACACACTATATACATGACAAAAACAACAAAAAGTAACCTAATGTGACTAATATAAAGTTGAAATAATGACATGAACATATAATAATGAATATTGCCACAGGATAGGCGCAGTGCTAAAGTCACGAGCGCGTCTTATAGACAAAAACGACAACTAAATGAGTTTTAGTGGGTAAACCAGAAGGATATTTTTTCTTTTAAGAATTGTCCACTGCAGTGACATGGAAAAGTTTAGTCATAAAAGTGTATCTATGGCTAAATGTATATTTAGGCATTGGCATTAATTGTCAAGGACAAATTTGTTAATATGTCTCATTTTAATAAAATTCTCCATATACCTGTATAATAAACTAACTATAGAAAAAAAATTGATCTCACTGATATTATACTACAATACAATAACTTCGTTTCCAAAATTCGGTCTTTCATTGTTGTTTCCTCAAAAGATCACTTTTTGAATTGACCATTGTATTCAATTATTGATGACGTGAAAAAATATCACATTATTTAAATCTTCCCACCTTTGATCAGAACTGGAAGTGTATTCCAATTGCAGTGAGGCATAACTCGAATTACCTAGTAGTGAACTCTTCCCGGGCAGAATCTCTTTACTTTCAACCTAAACGATAAGGAAAAAAGGTTTTTGTCTTTTTTTAAATTTCTTAATAAATAATGTTCAAGATTATATACCATTGTGGCTATTTAAATACATGTAAACATTTATTAACAGAACAATTACAAGATTCCTACATCGTGGCAAATCCATTACTTTAATTTTATTAAATTTAATATTATTTATTGAATAGTTTGTATTCATCAATATTTAATAATAATATTGAATAAGATCTCTTATTAAAACGTTAAGAAAATATACTGTAACTCTTATTTCGAAAGTTATCTGTAAATGTAAAAGAAGAGAGGCGTTTTACTTCGATATGAGTCGCGTAGTCCGGATCGGATGACAAGCGTAAGGAAAGAAGTACGCCGGCAAAGTGCTTCGCCAACTCCTGCTGCCGTTGCTTGGTCCAAATAGCACCGATTACCCATGCCATTTGCAGCGAACCCGATTCTAATTTTTCCTAGACATTCTAATATTTGTCAAATAAATATTCTTGAAGCAGGTATTTAATTTATTGAGGAGTCGGCAAGATGCCACCATTGCGACCGCTACTCAGACGAGACAGCTCAGCACACGCTGGAGGAATGTCCCGCCTGGGACAGGGACCGTGACCACCATCGGAGACGACCTTTCACTGTCGGCCGGTATTCGGTCGATAGTGAACAATGACACGGCCTGGAAAGCCCTCATGCGGTTCTGTGAGACCGTAATGAGGGCAAAAGAGGATGCAGGGAGAGTGAGGAAGGCGGAATCCTCTCTCGCGATTCGCCGTCGAAGAGGAGGTCGCCGCAGAGGAGAGTTTGCTCGGAGTCTTGCGACAACATAGGGCCGCGAGCGGTGAGGTCTGGGGAGCTCTCCACCATTAACACCTGGCCAGAGCTGGCGCGCGTGGTTTCTCCGCGCGCCACTCTCTTAGTAGGATAGGTAGCTAACCTATTCCTAGAGTTGGACCTCCTGAATAAGGTTTAATCCGTGTCGGGTCGCGGAAGTATTCTCGGGCATACGTCCGAGGCCCGCACGTCCCCGGCGAACGGACGAAGAGGACACATTGGGGTTTAGTCAGTATAAGGACTCCGACATAACACGTCCCCTCCCCAGAGGGGGCGCGTATCCATAAAGGATTTCCCCAATTAAAAAAAAAAAAAAGAAAGGTATTAAATTTATTAATATTTCCATTTAGTGTGCCCGTATTTCGATTATGTGGCAAAGTTTTACATATAAAACGTGATTTGGCCATCAGTATATGCCATTATTTTTATTATACTACTATTAAATTCTATCATTTTAACATCTGAAAAATATTGCCAAGCAAAAACTTACAAAACTTTTGATCTAATATTCTTATTGAAGAACAACTACGATTCTGACAACAAATCATGGGTACATTAAATTAAATACCTCATAAATCGATTTTGATCTCTCTAGCTCTTTCAACATCCTCTCCATGAGTTGCTTCCTTATTTTATCACTTTCTGATAATTCAGTTCTTAAACCTGTTTTATTTATTGACAATTAACAACATGACGGAATCATGATGAAAAATATTAATCTTTTAACAAAATTGACAAGTTATTTGATGAGAATTAATAAAAATTAAACTATCAAATTAAGAATATCCACTTCGCATAAAATGTGGAAAAAAGTTTATAAAATCTTTAAACGACTCAACATATTTTAAAATTCAGTCGTCACCGAAATCGCTCCACCTAGTCACCTTTCAGACCAAAGAGAATCAACATGAGAAAGCAAGAATACTTAAAATAGACAAACGTAGACATCTGTGTTATTGCATCGGGGGTACAAACGCTATAAAAATCCTGGTAAGAAATATATTACAAAAAATGTCACTACTTTATTTTTTATTAAAACTAAAATGTATTTTGTGATTTTTAAAATTAATTTAATATTAAAGAACATACCAACACCTGCGTTCAATTCAGTTGTAACAGTGGTGATGCGATGTTCAATATCGTGTAGACAGTCAGCCAAATCAAGTTGACTGTCTCTTAGTTCACAGAGCTAGGGAAAAGAAAATTCAAATCTTTAGCTATTTTATTAAATTCCCTACTAAATAAAAATATTATGTATATATATATTTATGAGGAATATGATTGCTTTAAGAATTTCAAATAAAGTAATGCACTGACATAAATTATAATAATAAAGCGAAAACATGTATGATTTTTCTAGACAGATACATTTTAGAGAATTAAGCTAGACAAAAATTAGAGATATTTGCGTCAATTATTACCTTTTCAGCATGCTTAATAGCAGCGCCATGGTACAAAGCGAGAAGACCATCAAGCAACCTTAGGTATGCGGATTTGACATCGATTGCGCCAGCGCCAGGCATCATTGATCTCGTGCCTTTAAGGGCCAATGCTGTCTCGCCAGTGGTTCTAAAAGCATTTACACTTTTTTGACCATAAGTCATATTAAAAATAAAGTTTTATCACATGACTGCTAAGTTTTCAAAATTCATTCAATTCGATATCACAAATTGAGCTGCTAACGAAATCATTCGAATATATTTATTGAGTCATTATTTAGTGCATTAGTTTATATTTTTCAGTAAGAAAAGTAAATGATGAAAATTATTTGTATTGATGTGACCGGACAGTTACACTGAAAACGGCTGAAGACTCAGACAGTTACATAGAACAGCTGTTACAAAAATAAAAAGAAAAACCAGGATCACCTATTAGGCATCGCTGGCATAGCAGCGTGCATGAATCTTGCCATTGACGATATTACTTGCGGCAATGAAGCTAATGCCGGTGATCCCGCTGCCATCTCACTCACTCCTGTAATCATATTGGCATTTACACATTGTTAGTTTTAATATGGAGTTATTATTAATTTTACGCTTTTGAAGCATAAATATCTATTATCAAATGCCCTTTGTAATCAATGATTTAATGGGTTAATAAAAGTTCCGATGCATTCGCAAATATTTGACTTACTTCGAATCGGTCCAGGTTTTCATAAAATGCTAAAACATAAAACAAATTGGACGCCTAATTATCTGATTTAAAATCGCTTACAAATACAGCGTGGCTTAATTCGTACCGGCATCGATGCCACCGGCACGATTGTAATTCGGCTCAAAACTTTGTATGAACGGATTATCTTCTCCCAAAACGTCAATGAGGTCTTGCCTGTAAAAAACACATTGACAAAGGATTCCTTCCAACTGGAGATATAGCAACAACTTAAGCTAAGCTACTTAGACACAAATCAGCAGAATTAAACTTTTCACGAATTTTATATAAAACATACGTGATAAAAATTTATTTAAATATATTTACAAGTAAATTAACTAGAAAGGTATTCAATTTTAATAATAAAATGGATTTTATTTTATTTTATTCTTATTCTATTATTCAAACATTAACCTCAAAGTCCTTACTAAGAATGGCAAAACGCCCCCAAGTCGATCAACATTGTAAAAATCTAATTCGCCGTCAATAAATGTCTTGGGTGGTAAATGCGGTGGATAATTCCTAAAAGAAACATTATAAATTAAATCCATAGTCATCTTTAATTAGCAAAACAATGCTGTTCTCAAAGTTAATTAGTTTGTAAATTAAAATGTCTTCAGACGTACATATTGCGAAGTGGATTCTCCGTATTCCATAACTTTAATACAGCAGTTAGCAGTCTTGCGTGGCAACACCAAGAAATAGCAGGCGAATTGCGAGAAACATTGAAAAGTCTCTGCAACGTGGTTATAATTTGGTTTATATACTTAACACCTATCATTACACTTAACACATATCTTGACTTAATTATGTTACATAAAATATTGAATGAAATTATTGACTGCGCGGATTTACTTCAAAAAATTAACATAAAAACTCCTCACTGATGTCCACGTAGTCTTCAAGCTTTAATTCATCTAACACCCTTTCAATCTAATCTCGGGCAAAACGGCTCACTTTGTAGAATGTTTCGCTTGCTTAATCAAGTGTCGGGTTCCGTAGTCGTTTACAAAGATACTCAATCAACGTTTAAAAAGAACACATTGCAAAAATTACATTTATTATAGTACAATTAGTTATAAAATCGAATTTTAGAAACATTACTTGATAGTTTGTATAAAATAAAATTTTTTGCATGTCTTTAGTTAGTCACTTCAATCACTTTTAATTTACAAGCTGTGGCTGCCTTACTCAGATTTTTCACTTAAGAAATTAATATAATTTGTTATAAATGTACGTATCTAGTGTAAAAATCCCTGGCTGTCTGTTATTAAATAAATAAACAAACACATTGTGATAACAAAAGTTATAGTTGAATGTGTAATAACTTCGATATGAAACGATGACCTCTGGATCTCTATTATCGATAATAATTCAAAAAATGACAGATTATAAATAAGAAACCCATAAAATAATATAATATTGTCCAATGTTGTTCTGTGTCACTTGCATACTTTTGTACAAAAAAAGTGAGGAATCAAGTGTTTATTAGACGAATTAATACATCGTATCACATTTTAAAACAAACCGATTGGGTTTTTAATAAATTATTCTTAGCTTAAAACTGCTGTTGAGTAATAATAGTAATAATATGTTTATTTCGGATAATATTTTTGTCATCCATATTTATTACTAAAATCAACTTACTGATGTTAGTGAAAGAGGAAATGTAATTAGTCTGATTACCGGTTGAGACCGTCCGCGGCCGGGACGTAGTTTTATCCAAGGTCTCAGCATCGCACATTTCCACCGGTCTACCAACGCTGTCAGGATACCATTGGTTCTTGCGCGCAAACGGAGCAGCCGGGAGGCACAACTCTTACGCATGATCACGTGAAAACTGTCTAGTCGAGCATCAGACAGTATCCCCGACGCACTATAATACAGCGACAGCCCCCCAACGACATCCCGAAGGCGTTGTTATTGTTCTCGTTTTAATTTTGAATTATTACAGAATTAAGTACTTACCATGTCTAAAATACAATTATCCATAATGTAACGGCGAAACTTCTCCAAGAATATTTTTCGTGTCGATGGAACGACATTGGATCCGTCGGTGTTATCCAATAAAATGAGAACAAATTCCAACTAAAAACCAAGTACCATTATCGTGGCAAATAATATTATTAATCTACTTACAATGTTACTGTAGTCAACTGTGATCACAATTATTTGGTATAAGCCAAAAGCGGCAATAGTCTTGTATCTACGAATAAAATGAGCAGAATTGTTCACTTGATAGTACATGTGGGGCTCTGCTCAAAACAAAATAAGCATTACTCATGATTTGTCTTTACTGCACCACATTCGACTCTTTTTCGTCTAGCACTCACTATTGTGGATATTATTCCCAGTAATCATAACACTTCCTTTAAATCGGAATAGTGAACACTACAGTCTTGGTATTTACCAAAATGGCGAATTATAGTCACGAGTATGATTAAGAATAGAATATGCATCCGTATATCCGTGTATCTGTAACCGATACCTGTACATTTTCTAGTGGTTTTATAGATTCGGTTATGCTTTGACAGTCAGATTTATATTGTGTTTCAATAGCGAAATCTTTACGATCAGTTGATTTGATTTCTTTATCTGAAACATATGCATATTTAGTAGATTTCTGGAGTGCTTTAAAAAAACTATTAAAAGATTTTTACCGGAAATTCTTGGATCGGTTTCTCCCTGCACAGACGTGGGTCTTTGCCACCAAGGTTTTTGTATTACAGTACGCAAAACGCACTCGTCCGGGCATTTTACGTTTAGAAAGTTATCGAACCTTCAGAACATTAGATTATTACTTATATTATGAATATAATTTTAAATTACTCTTTAAATACTCTTAAACTTTGAATAATATCTATTATTTAAAGGTATTTTATTTGATTACAAAATTGATCCTATAGATATAACAGTGAAATCAATCAAAAGCAATATTTAGATCAAAAACAGAGGGTATTTGCGTTGCGAAGTAAAATAAACGTTTAAATTCTTAAGAGAATATTTAATTTTATTAGTATTAAATTTTATAATTAACAAACACATTAACGTAGACATCTTTGATCTGAACCAGTTCGATCGAATATCTCTTAAAAATTAAAAAGTAAATTTAATAATCAAAATTTTGATTTTTTAACTTAATTTATCATAGGTAAAATGTTTGTGAGCAATCTAATGAAACTAACGTGATCTTATTGAAGAATACGTATTTAACAAGATGATGTCTAGTCTCACGATGCTGCATCAATCCGCACAGTACAAATACTCCTTCAATTTGTTGTTTAAAATTCATGTCCTACAAATATTACCCATGATGAAAAATTATCCTCTTCTATCCTATAAATTAGATTACAGTAATAAGCAAGAAATAAAAAAAATACAAATGATTTTAATACGGGTTATTAAACTTCCGAAAGAAAAGTTTTGATTTAATATTGCTTTACCTTATTACTATCGGCAAGTATTACTTTAACCTAAACTCATAAGAGCTTAGATATTGAATTAACGCTACCAAGTTATAATTTTGAAAATGAACTGGTTCACACGTTAAAATATTTTACCTTATATAAATAGTTTATTTGTTATTATTATTTACTAAGCATACCGGTGATACTGAATCAAAGAGTAAGCATTCTCGTACTATACAATGTTCAAATACATCACAGAGAGCGGATTCGTCCAGGAAAGTCCATAGCAAATCTAATAAAATACATAGTTTTGTATGTGGCTGTGTCAGTATTTTATCTGATAAATTCACCTGTAAAAATAGTCAAATATTTATAGTCTGTTATTGATATAAATTAGAAATGTTTTTATTTACATTTTTCATTTATTTCTTATGAAATTTGATGTTATGTTCTTTAATTTATAAAAGACTTAATAAATGCTTAAAATATTGACGACTCATTGGAAACCACCTGAAAGTTGTATTATAATATAGTTAATTAGAACTCGTTGTCGAGTTACGCCTGAATTTACTTAAATTGCTCAATTAGAAAATGTTGAAATAACAAATGGCCTGACATTGTTATTCCGACATTAAAGATTCACCTTTAAGTTCAGCTTAACTTGACCAATTATTTTGATGCTATAAGATAGTACCGGCTTGAGTTTAGTTGAATGTTTTCCGATAAATTTGTGCCAAAATCGGTTGGCACTGCACAAGCCATTAACTGGCTGAATATTGCTACCGCAGACTGCTGAATATTGCTACCGCAGACTAACTGCGTTTACCTTGTTGGCTCGTGTCTTAGGCACGTTTTTACGTAATTTTCACGATCACACAAGGTCAATATTGCTGCATGTAATTTCGTATTCTAGTACGATATAACAGCGTCTAAATTCGCTACAGAATTTATCTACAGACAGTGATTTTTATTTAAGTTATTCTGGAACTCATCGTCATTTCGCCACTTCGTTAGGTAACACTTACAAATTCCGCCGCCTTACTTATCATATAGAGTTCAGCTGCTTGCGGGTCTAGATTTATACTTCTCGACTTCACTCCCAAGAATCCACGGAAACGGGTGAGGAGCTCTCCGATAACCACATACGACAGCTTTAGACAACCACCCAACTCTATCACCACTAGGCGAGCAAGTGACATTAGAAACGCCTGTAAAAATAACCAAATGTCGCTGCTGTAAAAATAAGTAACTGTCCCCACAAAACAAATACAAAAAGAAATCAACCGATTAGTCTGACTGTGGTGTAGACGTATAACATCTGTCAACAAATTATTAGAAAGGCCCGTCGTTTAACCCGAAAACATATGATATGATATCCTTGGTGATAATAAAGAAGTGGTAAACTTTATTTGAACAATGCACTAAACTGTCATTGCCTGTAGAGATATAATATTAATTCTAGTTGCCCTAGCAGTTTCACCAGTTAGTGTGTCCTACAAACCTTATTAAGCCATTGCATGCTTGACGGAGGGAATAACTATCTTAATATTGCTAGCCTGTACAGTTTCCAGTAGGAGACCCCCGACTATTATTACAAAAATGTTCTTCGACCTTTCTAACTAATTCTTATGTTACTTACTTTCCTCGACATTTTCTTTATTTCGGCATTTTGAACGTCAAGAACGTTAGTAGGGGACGCTCGCGGACTATACACAGAATTGGAACTGTCGATTCGGAGCGCGATCTCTTCCTCGGCAGCCTTCGATGAATCCGATTTTGCCTGAATATGATTATCAATATTAAATTTATTACAAACGATGGACGTCGAGTACATACTTGTAATATTTATGTAGCGCAAGTAAAGTAAATTTAAATTATGTCTATTTTTTTACTTTAAACATAAATTCTTCGTCATGATCAAACAAGTTCTTATCCATTACATAAACAAATTTTAAAATAAATTCTAATCTAATGATAAATGACACAAATATGTAATTTCCAACTAATAGATTTTTAAGTAGTATACAGAAATAGATACACAACAAATTAGACTTTAAAAATCCACAACGCATACAGGATAATTTGACAAATACTTTGAGAAACACTGTAATATGAACATACTGTAATTACAAAGCAAAAATAATCTCTATAGCGGCACCTACCCACACCGCGTCATAAGAAAAGACCTACAATTTGTACGAAAACGATACAAATAATCTTATACCTTACTGGATTTTTTATCGACTGATTTAAAAGTTGATAGATGTATGAGTTCATCTATAATAGCGTCAAGAGACTTAAACAACAGCGTAGCTCGCGCACACTCCTTAGTCGGAGGAGCTTGCAGCGGGGCGTAACCTTCCACGGGAAAACTGTGCAAAAATGAAGAATTACTTCCTGATCAGTAAATACTCAGCAACAGTATTGCGCAGTAAGTTATAAATAATCAAGATAAACTATTCATTTTTAAGTTTTAGATTATGATATGTTAGATTTTAGATACAGTTTGCCTATTGATCATGATTTCGAATCCGAAATTAAAGCATATTTATTTATTACCCTTTTATTTATTACAGACAGTAGTATGTGACCTCGCAACATTTGAATAGTTGCAGCTTTGTTGCCGACCTTAGAAAAGGTATTAAACTCACTATAGAAATATTGTTTTCTATATTCCTGAATCATTTACTAACTTAAGTAAAATTTTTGATTGAAATAGCATTGTTAGCAGTCTTTCAAAAATTAAATAAAACTATAATTAAAGAATATCACGGATTATACTTCAATTTATACTATCAAAGTAAGTCTTATCCAACATATTTTAAAATATAAAAAAAATCTAACAATGAATATTGCACAAACATTAACTAAGAAGATAGATAGGCCGAGTAATTAATATGTAAACTTGATCAGATCTTACACAAATGGCACATGGCCAAAGTTAGCGTAAAGATGCTCCTGCATGGCAAGAGAGACCGCTGGAAAATATGCGACCCCAGTTCCATGAGTCACTTTATCGAATGCTGTACCCAATGAGACACCGTTCCTGTAAAATCAAATCCAAAATTTACTTTACTTATTAACTCCTTTACAACAGCACTTTTGATTGATGAAAGGACATATAATGAAAGGAAAAAGGCATGGTGTGGATTAAAGTAATAAAAAGTATAGATGATTACATACATTATGTAAACATATACAAATACGTACATTCTAAAATTAATAATAAATTAGTTATACTTATATAACTTATTACATATATATATTATATGTTTTAGAACACCTTAGTGTTTTAAGAGACTAATAATGACATAAAAACTCTTCAAAACCAATAATGAAAAAGATTAACCTAAAATATTCCAAAGTCCCTTTATCTAGATCTAGACAAGAGCCGATGACATCACCGGGCAGCCAGCCGTGGCCGTACGGTGAGGTTGCTACATTCCACCTTCTTACTCTGCCACCGTCGTACGCATAGGAATTGGCAGTATCACCCACGCCCGTGTCCATAGAAAATGTGCAGCCAGCCGTGCACCAGCCAATCTATGAACTCATTAGAACTAGTGATTTTTTAAGTTTAAGAAATTCTTGCAGAAACATATGATGACTTTTTCACAAAGCATAAATTAGAAAATCTAAGTACGAATTACAAAAATATATTTTTCACTGCATAATTATGGAAAACAAACCATCGGTAATACAAAAAAGAAACTTCACAAGGACGAGATTGTCATAAAGCAAGTATCTCTTTGTCTGTTACAAAAACGGTTTCATGAAAAACAATGATAATCTTTCTTCTTTTTTAAATATTAATATATCCAACTAAAACCATATATCCGTTATTTTTACATAATCGTTTTTAACATCTGCACATTACAAAATATTGGTTACGAAGTATTTTCGTTACCTGCATAATGCCCTTAGTTCCGAGTTGCACTTCGTACATCCACTTTCCGCCGTAAACACAAGCAGTAGCTCTAATTGTGGCAAAACTCGAGAGGCCTTGGACACTGACCCTTTCGTCGCCTACTAAAACTAAACGGCCTGTTCCTATATTAAAAATATATGATAAATCTTTTCATCAAATTATAACTGCAATAATTTATTAGTAGTGATTGTGATTAAAAGAAACGGAAATTAGCAAAATAAATCATGGCTTTCCGTAAAGTAAAACTTGGATCAATAAATTATATTTTCATGTAATTATAATTTAGGCGACGGGTCATCGGATTCGTGAGCCATTATCAGATAAAGCTGTAATAGTCGTCAAAAAAAAAAACTGACAGCACAAACATCTCTGAACCCAGCGGCAACAAACGTAACAGCAGCAAATTTTGTAATAAAGATGGATTATGAAAATATAGTTTTCCCACATTTATTCTTACATTTATAAATAGATAGAATCTTTATTCAATGTGATTGGGATCAAAACAAAATCTTTTACACATGTAAATATTTACATACCAGTAGATGCATCGAAGACAACAATTTTTGGGCCGATGCGTCCTGGTCTATCATCGCTTGCCTCTTGTTTCTAAATATAAATAAAATTGAAAAGTAATAATTAGGATTTAAAATCAGCCAAAATTAATTCTTAACTCGTTAAGGTTAATAGATCAGTCTTTCTAATGAATAATGAATTAAAACAACAAACCCACATGTTTATAATTGTAAATTTTGAGGTGTTTTAAAGTTAGAAAATTTTGTAAGGAAGAATTTGCAAGAAACTGAAGGATTCTCAAAATGCTCAGTATACTAAATAAGTTTGGGAATCTCACTTATGTCTCACAGTTGTAAGTTAATATATATAATAATGAGATATGCCATGGTAGAATATATATATATATTCTACGCACACCTAATTACTTTTCAGTCATATTATCCTATAGGGGGCCTACTGAAAGAAATTTCATTTTGAAATGAGTAGTGCCTTTGCACTTTATTATTATTTAAATGTATTCACTTTTTTTTTTCTATGTGCATAAATAAATAAAGAAGGTTTAATAATGTATAAAAATTTAAGAAGGCAATAATTTTCAATACAGATATTTCTGTACGTGGATTTATCTATTGTAAAAAGTAAAATTGAATAATTTGTAAAAATTCCAGAAGCCCCTAACTTTAGATAAAAGAATATAATAAAGATCGATAAAACCATTTTTCAATAATATAACTAATTTAAGCATAATTTAAAACAAACATTAAAGATTATAAGGAGCTTACAACGATAAAAATTTGAATTTACCTCCAATATAGCTTGAGTGTGTCTTTTAGCAAATTTCGATTTGGGTGTCGTGATTTTCGCATCTAGAACCTTAATAAGATTTTCTCGGATATGACACAGGTACTTCGTTTTCCTGTTTAATATAATGATTTGATTATAAAGAGTATATATATTTTATTAGTAAATCACGTGAAAACATAGAAGTTAACAGGGGCTTTGCATATTAGAAGCGGGATAATTTGTAGATGCTTTTAGACTATCTTTTGTCAATTACTCTTATGACAAGTGTTATTTTCGGGTATTCACTAGTAGCTAAAAACGATATACTGTAATTTCAATGAAAAAAACTAGATGATAAACATTTCAGGCGTTTGCAAGTTACAGTGCCACAGATAATAAATTGAAGACACGAGACACCAATCTCTTTTGCCGAGGGTGATAACTTTAAGCAGATTAGTTAACTGATTCTGTCGATCCGAGTTGTCCTTCATGACGAGCTCGTTGCCAAATATCCTCCGAACCATGTCATGCACTTCGCTCTTTTCCGCCGAGCCGCTGCAGACACCGAACATAGTACGTAGCATATTCATCTCGTTCGATTCCTCTGGAAACGTTCCCATACAATTTAAAACCTCATTTTCATCTTTTTGTTAAAACTACAGCTACAAGTGTTGAACTTATGACTGAGCATTGCCCTGCATACGATATCTAGCTAGTGAAAATTCATTTCTTCTTGTCGGTTATGGGCTAACATTTGATCTCAATATCTCATGATGTTAAATGACAATGAGGCCGTAAATGGTGAAGTGTGTCCGTCAATAATACTTCTATCTCTCAGATTAATGATTGCCGGAAGACAGCAATGACAAACCAACATATTGCCATTGAGGGTGGTAACTATCCAGGCTAGCTCGAAAAACCTTTACACCACTCCACTACACGTGAGACCCGGGATTCAAACTCGAGACTTCCGCGTTACAAAGCGGTAAACTAATGCGCCACGGAAGCAAATATCAAAAATATTTCTCCGAAGAAAATATCCCAATCAATATAACAGAAGACCAGTCACTGTACAAATTATATAACTATTCATACTATTCTTTCAAATTATATAACAGTAAAACTTTTTGTCAACAGATGGAACTTAAAGAATAGATTTATTACAACATGAGGAACAGCTTTTCTTAGATATATATAAAATAGAGAGATAGATTTATATAAAAATAGTTGGTTAGTATGTACGGCTAAGTTGCTTGCCATGTAACAACAAAGCAGTTTAGTCGTATGTACTAACCAATTATTATTAAATATAAAAAAGTTATTGTAATGCTGTAATTAGTTCAAACATGCATACTAAATGTAAGAGTTACTAAAAGATTATTTACTTACATAATTTATTACTAAATATTACAAATAAATAAAATGTTGAACAATCTATTGATTCTGTGCTAAATAATTAAATAGTTTTCATAAAACTTTCATATATCGCTACAAAAACTAAATTGTTATCTGTGACAATCATATGACATTAGTTCTTTTCTTATTTTTCGAAATGAATTTATTAACTAGTTATTAATACTCTTTGATAATTTTGGTAAAATGTTTGAAGTATTCACATTTCTAGGGGTTGATAGGATTAAAAGCTTCACGTAAAGTTGTGAAACCGTTCAAATGCATTATAGATGTATTCAGTTTCTATTGCAAAAAGTGTTACAAATCCTATATTCTTATATTGCTATGAAAATATTGAAAATAACGCGACTTATATCATGTTCCTGCAACCAATCAAAAAGAAAGATCTTATTCTATCAGTTATAGTCTAACACATAACCTCGATTTCACTTAATCTTAGGTCACAATGTTGATGTAGATGATGAAACGTGCTTGCTCAGAATATACTGACTCTCACATGTACGACTATCGGAACAAAACAATGCTGTTATAGCGGTAGATTGATATCGAATGTAGTAACTAGCCAGATGGGTTCAAAAACCCTACCACGATTCAAACTCTACTGCTCCTGTGGCCCAGGAATCGAACCCAAACCTCCGCACTACCGTTACCTCGTTACCTACATTATCTCAAAGGCCATCAATATGGAATATGGAATACCAGAAAACAACAGAAGAGTATAGACATCTTAAGACTAGTGAAGCAAGTGTCGACTTTAACTATTTAATAATTAGTATTGATTAATCGGAAATTTTAAAGTATGCGGTTTGATAACTTATCTGTTGTAAAGAATGTCATTCAATTAAGAAAATTATCTGTGATCATCGACTTATTAATACAGCCTAAATTTTCTGTGTAAGCATAAAAGGAACATAATCACAACTAATAAATACATAATCATGCAAAATGTATCACATACCACCATTTAACTTTCGAAATATAAAAGTAATGAAAAATAATATTTCTCTTTTGTCACAAAAGATCGTTTTTGTTCGCAAAAGAAAACAAACGAAATATTCCAGTGCTACGCTTTTTTTTTTAATTACAACACTACGATAGTACAAAAGATGTAACTGTCATGTTTATTTGTTATCTTCAAAAAAATCTTTCAAAAGTTATTTCAGAAAGCACTGGCATTTGTAGATAGACTTTCGTGCAATATCTTTGGTTTTGAATTTATAAAAAAAAGTATATTTTTTATTTTTAAGAATTCTTTCATCACGATGTCAAGATTTACAGAAAAAAAAGTAATTATATTCCATTATGATATTATTTTAATGATAAAAATCCATTTGAGACATAGTTCGCTTCAATTCAACAAAAGATAATAATTGTAAATCTACAATAATATTTAAAAGAGTGCTCCTGAGTTTTTTTTCTGGTTCTTCTTAGGGGAGTCCACTTCTTGGAACCGGCGTTAGAATCATTTAGACCATCAAAAAGCGCCCGTAAAGGCGTAATTGAATAAACTATATTTTGAATTTGAATTATTACCTCCGTAGTTATATTTTCGGAAAAACATTTTGTAAAATGTATTTACCGTATAAATAAATAGTATTTCTCAACAGATGGCTCTTTATTAAAACATTGATTTTTTAACACTAGATTTACTGACACATTTTTATGGTTTATTTTTCGAGTCTAGTAATTTTATGCATTATTATTTTCTTATTTTTACTGTTTTGCAATAAAATGGACAGAACAATGTTGTCAGAAGCGATTTAAAAAAGTAAAAAGGCAAACGCATATTAGTTTACGGAACTTTTAATGTAGGGTTGAAATGAAACATAAGTATAAAAACAGTTTATTAGTAGATTCGGTTAAGCTACTGCAATGCTTATTTATGCCGTCAAATGGTTGTTTGCAGACATAACAGCCGCTACGAAAGGATTCTATGTATATGAAGTTTTGAAGTTATGTTATCGTGTCTAAAACGAGATCGTACAAAATAGCTTTAACTTAAAGACCTTAAACAGCCCATCAATCGCCTAACGTGAACTCTCACTCAATTAACAACTGCTTCTCAATTTGTAAGTAAGATCACAAAACTAAATGGACGTGAAAATCCGACTAACGCCGCGAGGGGTTTCATACCATAAAAATGGATAAAATCACGTTTCTTGTAAGTATTATTGTATTTTTATTATTTATTTTTGTAACAACAATAGAAAAACAATCTGTCAAAATTTAAACTTTTGACCCATTACGGTTCGTGAGATAAAACCTGCTGACAGACGGACAGTAAAACAGATGGACGGCGGAGGTTTAATACGTTTCCGTTTGTCACTCTTTGGGTACGGATCCTTAAAAAGACAAGCTACAGAGTTTCTTTTCAAGTCTTATTAGGGGAAGGCGCATTGCCAACTGCGTACTGACTATAATATATGATAATATACAATTGACGATTGAAAATGATCGTACATATCTATAGCTATAAATATTCCAATTCCTGACTGATTCACTGACTGACTGACTTATATATCAACGCATAACCTAAACCCGTGGTCTTAGCTGCGTAAAATTTGGACGGTAAATTATTGTGTTGGTAACCACTAAGGCTTTGTTTTAAATTCCAAGCCTAAAGGGAAAAAGGGTTTTCAACTTTTATTAATAAATTCTCATTGAAATTTAGGTGCTACATATGCTTGACGGGATTTAATCTTAATATTAAATAAATAAATTGCCACGCCTCGATAGGCGGGTGGGTGAAGGCTAGTCTATATATAAGCTAAATGTAACAACGTCGAACTAGTGCACCGCAATCAAAACATTTGCTTGCGACTTAATGGTGTTTACCAACACTCGACTTCCTAACATTGCTATAAACATGTACGCCACAAGTTTATTTCAAATATTGTTTCCTGTTTTGCGACAGTAAATGTTCCGACTTCATAACATGTTCCACATAGCGGTCAAGTTTCGACGTCTTTAATATTTTATAAATAGGTATTTCATTCCGAGTCACAGGATCATGTTTTATACTAAGCCAGATTCGAATGATGTTAGTCGCAGCTAGCCTTATTGACTATAATTACAAACCATTTTTACAAGACTTAGGGATAAAAATTTATATCCAGAGACTACAAACGGTAAAATTATTTTTGAAATTGTGCAATGCAGCAAAAAAATTTTTTTCTTGTCTTCATCTATTCTCCCTCGTTTTTAATTGAAATATGTGAGATTTCTTTAACGGAAAATCAATTAGCATTGTACAAATTGTAAATATTAATTAATTGTTACACATTTTGTCGACTAAGGGCATTTTAATGATAGAATAAATGGTTTCAAAGTAACACGAAAATGTTTTTCTACATAGTATATTTTGTTCTTTAATTGTAACTTAAAATTCTACAACATTTTAATAGCAATGTCAAAGCAAATAGTGAAACAGTACGTGAAGTGTAAGAAAATATTTTTGACATGTTATACCCAAATGTAGCATTAATTTTATTACCTTCAGTATGATGTCTTTTTACAAACCTGAAATTATTGGTATAAGCTTAATTTTTTTAAATTACACGAGTCATACTTTACGAATGCAAAATAAATAATGTTTTCTGAAACAAAAAATAACTCTCTATGTGAGGAAATTTCAGAAGATTAAATTTAAGTCCGTCCACATCACGGTCTCTCTACAACTTCTGAGCAACTTTCAAAGGATTACTACTGAATCGAGGATTGTACTTGTTTCCAGGCAATATTTTATCAATGTGTTTGAGAAATTAATCCCCTTTTAAAGATTTCTTTCGTGAAATATTTTTAAGAAGTTACATTTACCACTACATTTTTTTTTCTTTTGTTAATTAGCTTTCATATATCTCCATACGGTTATACTTTCATTAAAAGTAACATTATATTTTGTGATGCGTCTACGCCGTGACATTGTTTTCTTTAAATATATCTCTTGATTTAGACAAGAATAACAGTTTAGTCGTTTACGAACAGCTACCATGCTACATATGAAACAAATGACTTCTCTATTTAAGTCAAGGTTTATTAAAATGTATTTCAAAACCAACGCTGACCAATAATAAAATATTCGAATATAACCTTTAATTCAAAGATTTAAAAAATATATTCGCTCAGACATTATCATTTGGACGATATTCATTTTTCTGTAGTGCAACATGAATTTAATTTTAAATATTCATTTTAATTTATATTTTTCTGTTTATTGATGTTTTAAGTTTCAATAATGCGTTGAATGTACAGATTTTTGTTGAAAAAATAATAATCATAACAAAGTCGTTCAAAAATCGCAAAAAAGAAATTGTTAATTGAAAACAACGTAAGAAAAACATGTTTGAAATAGTCTGAAGAAAAAAGTACTTATAAGTATTTTGTATAGACTTGTGGCCTTAATAAATTTCTGCACGATTTGGTTAGATATTTACCATAATCGTTTAATTACTAAAATATGTCTCGGTTTTTCACTGTGATACTTGTTATGATGCACGAATATCGAATAACATTGACAGTTTGCCTTCATTGCAGATTTTGCTATTACAATAAAATAAAAAGAATTTTGAAACACAAAAAACACAGCTGGCTACATAATTTATTTACATAATATTCAAAGTATCCAAGCCCCATACTAATATGAAACGTATCCTTAATTGTTATATTTATACACAATCTAAAGCAATAACAAAATAATATAACGTAATTTAGCGAGTATAATTCGAAAATATTTCTCTTTTCATATCGAAAGGTTCCCCTCATTTAAATCTTAAATACAAATTACTGGTTTATTAGGACATATTATTGTGGTATGAAAAATAACGAAGACCTTTACAATGATAATTATAAGACGAAGAAGTATGTGATAAATAAAAAATTCTAATTTATTTAAATGTCTATATTTAGTAACAGCTATGCATCAATCAATACAGCCAATTACGTCAACTGCTGGTATCGATATCATCACATGATTTTCAGCTTCACACGCTGCCTTGCGTCTAAAAGGTATTATTACGGTCCTTTGAAATTCCCAGTCGGTGAGTAAGCGTAGTATGATGCCATCGGGCATTCACAAGACCCTCTAGGACCTGGAATACCTCTTGGACCCATAGGACCTGTAAAACATTGAGATAAGATGAATTAAAAATATATATATATATATCAACACTTAGAATTAATTTCATAAATTAACTACTGTAGTGTCATTGAGATGATGATGGTATTCTTGAACCCGGCAGGTCAGCTACCATACTCTGTTCAATTTGCTATAACAGCATTGTTGTGTTCCGGCACACATACATGGGAGAACCAGAATCCTAGACGAGCACGCTTTATTATCTACGGCCTCGGTGTCACTTCACATCAGGTGAAATTGAAGTCAAATAGCCCATTGCCAAAAAAATATAAATTTTTTATAATCGGCTAGTGACCATGGTTTGCTACAATCATAAATTAAAGAAATGTTTACCAGGACGTCCAGGGTTACCGTGCTGTCCGGTTCTTCCATCAGGACCGGGTGGACCTACTGGACCTGCAAAAGAAAACATTAAGCATCTTAGTTCAGTCAAGCAGTATAATTTATCCACCAACGGACAATGCTTTAGCTATAAACAATGCGTACGAAACTTTACAAATATTAATTAGGAAATGGTAATAAAAACTACAGTTAATTTATTACACACTTCATTACTGTTTGTTACAAAGTCTTTATACTTGGAACCTGTTTATTTGATGAAAGGTGAAACTCTTTGGATACTTTAACTTAATGGTTAAACCTTATTGGTTTGGCCCTTAACTATTAACAGAGTGAAATTATATCAAAATAAACGCACCTTGTAAACCTCGCGGGCCTTCCGGTCCTTGAACTCCAACGCCTAGTCGGCCTCTATCCCCTTTCTCCCCTTTCTCGCCTCGAGGGCCCGGCAGGCCGGTCCTCCCCGGTTCGCCTGTATTACCCGGATAACCGCGAGGTCCTTGCGCACCCACTTCCCCAGGTAATCCTAATTTAATAATAAAATTTATTGAAACAAGTTTTTAAATATATTGTGTACTTTATTAGAAAAGAACATTTACACCTGGCGGCTTCGTAAGCCTCGAAAGCAACTGATATACAACCTATATTATATCTCATTATTTTAACTTTTTTTAATTTTACCATTCTCTTCATCTTTTAGTGAAATAGTTGTATAAAAGTAAATAATTTTTATCTTTCTACCTTCTACATTTATTTCAATTTACATGATATTACACAATTTGTCTATTACTTTTTTAAAGTATTTGTATAACTCTAAATACTACCAAATTATTTATAATGTCCACGGGAAAATTAACTTTTACCTGGCAACCCAGGTGCACCAACTCTGCCAGGTGGTCCTCTTCTAACTGCGCTCACCGGAATTGGTGGATTTGTTAGACTCTCTGTTAATTCCTTCAAACGAACTTTAAAAAAAAAAACAATGGAACTGTCAGTGCTAGGGTTGGAAATTAACTTAGCTAGCTACTACCTTCAGTGTCAACCTGCTGATATAACAGTGTTGCTGTGTACTAGCAGTCAAAGGAGAACGAGTCAGACCGCTCTGGGCGAGTATGCTTCACCATCTACGGCCGCGTTTTCACTTAATATCATGTGGAATTAAGGCGTAATGTTAGATAATTGCTCATAAATATTTCAATATCTTACCGCCTAGTATTCGTAGAGTAGGTAAATCTTTATTTAAGGAAATGCTCTGAGAAAATTACTTAAAAATGTGTTTGACATATTGAAATACTAAATATGCCTCTTTTTTGTAATATTTTAATAATTGTGTCTATTTCTTTATATTATATTTTTCATTATAAGTTTTATTTTGATATTTGACTATTTCCCTAACCAATTATTTTATTTCTCTTCACAACCAGTAAAAGGTTGTCTGGAATAAAATGACCTTTAAACTTTTTAATTGTGCAATAAGATTTTAATAAAGAAAATACTACAAACAAGAAACTAACATAGTTACGAGTACAATGTTAAGTTTACCTCTGACTAGATCTTCGCATATACTTCGAACTTCGGCCTCAGTAAGCGAGTTTGACTAGAAAAAAATATATAAAAAAATTACTCAAGTCTACCAATAAAATTTCTAAAGATCAACAATAAATTACACATAAAATTTAAGAATCTACATTAAAGAGATATAGTTTTAATGCGAACATTTTGGTCCCTTTTTAACCGGAACAGCAAAATTACCTGATCAACAATATTGCTAGTTCCTGGTAACCCCGGCACGCCTCTTTGTCCAGGCGATCCGGGAATTCCGTCCTGCCCATCTCTACCTGGTAATCCAGGAATCCCTGGATCCCCTTTCTGAAAATAGCAGTTACTTTATTGACACTTAATAAAGTATAACAGTTATTTATTTTAAAAAAAGAACTACTTTAAGTAGGTCACAAGTGAAATGTCATTTTATTTCATTAGCTGTATTAAAAAACAAATGGATAAATAATAATCCTCACATCTAAAAATAAATTAGTAGTTTAAAAATTATTAAGTCATTACTAATGTTAATATGTAGATAAAAAAAAGGGTGGGAAAAAATTAAAAAAAAAAAACTCCCCGGCGGGGAATCGAACCCCGGTCTCCCGCGTGACAGGCGGGGATACTTACCACTATACTACCGAGGATTATTGGTCGTTTTCGAAATTTAACTTCGAACCTTTATTCGTTTTACCCAACTTAAAGTTTAGTATATTAATATATTTATGAATTGAAATCAATATCAACCAACGTTTACAATACATCATTTACGCAGATAGTTATTCAATGGCGGCTAATATGTTGTTGAAATTTGTTAACGTACTTAAACTTGTTTATAATCTTCTTGAATTTTATAAAATAATTCTCTACTTAGCCTGCCCTAAGTTCATATTGAACTTACCTGTCCCCTTTCACCTTGTGTTCCAGGGGGTCCCGGTATAGCAACACGATCCGGTACCGGGGCGGCGACGCCAGGAGGCCCCATCGGACCTGGTGGCCCTCTCGGACCCTCAGGGCCCTGAA
This sequence comes from Pharmacophagus antenor, assembly GCA_018245475.1. Lineage (NCBI taxonomy): Eukaryota > Metazoa > Arthropoda > Insecta > Lepidoptera > Papilionidae > Pharmacophagus > Pharmacophagus antenor. Next base: position 15,922 of record DWQX01000290.1, on the reverse strand, counting down.
AAATTAGAAATATTGGTATATAATAACCAAACATTACACACATTAAATCCAATACCAATAACCCCTTAATAATAAAAAAATATTTTTTTCATCGGTTATGACATACTTGACTCCGGAACAGACCAATGCTGTTATGGTAGGGGAGATTGACATTGAGAGTGATAGCTAGCCAGACGAGTTCGAAAAACCCTACAGCCATTCGGCTATGTTCCGGCAATCAAATGAGAAAGCCAGGAATATTCTGACCGAGTACGGTTCCCCATCCGCGGCCACATTATCACTTAACACAAATGTTAACCCATTACCAATAAAAAATAATCATATGAAATAATAAAATCAAAAAGATTGCTACAATTTCTTTTTCATATTTAACTCGTTTAGGTTAAGCTATCTTATTCGACAAACCTACCGGCTGTCCTTCAGGGCCTCTTGCTCCAGTAAGTCCTGGCGGTCCTGGTACACCTCTCTCGCCGATCATACCTGGAATCCCTGGTAATCCTTGTATACCTGGTAGACCCTAACGAATTAACATTTATATTAGTGTCATTTAAAATGATAATGCAATTTTTGAGAAATTAGAAAATGGTTGAAAAAACAAAGTAAGAATGAGCCATGAACCTTTTCTATATTAATTTTATTTTTTGCTAATTTGTATGCTGCACCAGTAAATAACTAGATACTAATTTAAATATGAATAGTAATAAGATATACTTCACAATATTTCAGGAAATATTTAATTGAGTTAGACATTGAGTAAAGGAGTCATAGCAAAGTTCTTCCAAAAAAAATATTATTTATTAATTACGAATATTATAATCCTCTTTCAAACAAAAACAAGAATTATCAAAAATCATTGTTCAAAATGTGACTTTCATTATACTTATTTTTTAAACAATGCTTTTGGGTTTTGGATAGTGGGGGATCCCATGCTGCTGAAAACGTTATTAAATCTGTAATTTTAATAAGAAATGAAAAGTATTTCTGTTTTTAATTGTACGTTGATTGCAATTTGACACGTTTGAAATCCGTACGTTATTGTATCTATTTTAGAAAGTTCTATAACTTAATAATCAAGTCATTTCAATAGATACATAAACTTACAACTAATCCATCCAACCCTGGCGAGCCTCTAGGACCCATCAAACCATCGCGGCCTGGTTTGCCCGGGGGACCTCTTTCGCCTTTTGTGCCTGACAATGCATATTATTCAATCATATCAAGCAAAAATGTCATCCATAATTCTTATACAATCGACTAATCTGCATAAGAGAAATTATAAATGTAAAATCGAAAAACTTTTATTATTAATAATTAGCTTAACGAAAAAACAATATTAAAAAGACTTATTTAAAAATACAGAAAACAAGTGCTAAATGTTGCCTTGCTATTAATATCTATCCATTCGAAAGACAACTATAATGGAGTTGGAAATACACGTTTACGTTATATCCATCAATTCTTTAGTCATAAAGTTTTCAGGCTTCAACTAATGCCAAAAAATGTCTTTTATCTAACATGGTAATTGTAACATATACTTTTAAATTATATGGGTTTAAGTATATACTTCGTATAATAGTATATAAACCAAGCCGATATCATTTTGCATTATACAGCAGAACTTCGATCCAAATTGTTAAAAATACATAAAAAAAATTAAATCTATATTGGTATTTGCCATTTAAACATATTTTAATCTTGCTAATCAAAGTTCATAGCAAGAGACTATCGTGTCTGTCAGCAACTATATGCAGAATTCTATTGCGTACCCTGATTAACAATTACGTTAAATGGCATCAAATCCATCTTTATGCCTCTTATAAATCATTTGCGATGAACTAAAAAAACTACTTAATTTTTGTTTTCTTTTATCTGAGAAATAGAGTATACTCACCATGTATTAATGAAGTATTAATATGGGCGGAGTGTCCAGGGGGTCCCGTGATTCCCGGTTCACCGCGAGGACCTACGGGTCCGGGTGGTCCAGGCAAACCCTGTTATATAATCATTATTGATGAATTTTCTATAACTCTAATACATCTGGGTATAGCGTATTACCTATCACCAAATTTCAAAACGATACCGGCTTATGACGTTATCTGATAAAACGCAAGATTGAACAAATTAAGCGATAAATATAAACCAATTTCTGCAACATTAAACATATCCACTTCACAAGAACATTAATGTCTTAATAAGTTTCACATTTACTCGAATGTAAAATACTAATTAAGATCGCTTTCAGCGGTACAGATGCCGTTTAAACAACCACGTATACATCCACGAAATAATTTAGTGCGCAATAACGCTCTTTCGGGAAACCACTTGACCTAATTAACGTAGTATTTAATTAGAAGCAATAACAACTTGAAAATTCATTAAATATTTACTAAATTAGTTATCTTCTACATACAATTTTTGTTTACATGATCGCTAAATGACATGCATATGTATTTTGCATGTAGAAAACTTCTACGATAAACATTTTGCATCTCCCCACTAGTTTTTATTTAGCTGCCTTAGTATTAGTTTTACGTTCGTCATTTATTAGCATGAGGCGAAAACTAGACCTAATTGTACATAATGTTTAACGATAATGAGGTCGAAGATAGTAAAAATGTGTTGGCTTTAATATGTATACTGCTGATACACAGCCATTTTGTTATGGCAGCAGATGAATATATAACTTGTACCTACTCTTTTACTCTTGCTACAAGGATTTATTTAGAGGTTTCATTAATCATACTACTTTCGTGTTCATCTATATAAAGTAGTATGTTTTCTTAAAGATTTAAAATAATTAATTACACCGTACAATTTACTTACATCTCTACCATCGGTACCTGGAATTCCTGCTAAACCGACAAGACCAGCTTCCCCTCGATCACCTGTAAATTAAGAACAGTTTACGCAGAACTAAATTCAATTAATCGAATAACTGCCACTTGAATTTTTTTTTAAGCAGCTGCAAATACATTTACTTCGTAAGGTCAAATACCTTTTTGTCCGGGATCGCCTTTATCACCTTTAGGACCAGGTTTTCCTATTTCGCCAGGAGGACCAACTCCAAATGTACCCTGTAAACCAGAATACAGATAATAAACTAATTTTGAGAATCAATTGTAACGCCCTTTAAAATTTTCATCTTTATCAGATCTTAAAATATAAAAATCGTATCGTTCATCAATTTTATTTAATAATAGCGTGTATCAACATTCCTGAGATGATACTGTCGCCTAGCTTTAGATTACATTGTTATAAACTATCCTTTCTAGTATCCTACAACAAGTACCAAGAATTTGGATTTGAATTGAGCGATAGGCATAACTTCAGATTAATATCAGCTGGCAGTATCAGACATTAATGATTTTCTACAAATACTTAATTATTCAAGAGATATCTATTCCAGTAAGAATTTTGAGGTTAGAATGGTCGCACAAAACGTATAATGAGTTATATGGAAGCAAAGATTTGTCTATACACTATTTTTAAGTTTCATATTCACTTACATTTGCCGTTTTTCCCGGTGGACCTGGGTCACCTCTATCGCCTTTGGAACCCGTCAATCCAACTGGACCTGGTGGACCCTCAATTCCGCGCACTCCCTTAAAGAAAATTGTACTTATATCATCTTTTAATACAGTTTTCCCGGATCCAGGGCAATCGCTAAAAGTCAGTTATTTCATAGTAATATAAATCCAAAACAATTACCGGCAGTCCTGTATATCCTCTAGGGCCTTGTTCCCCTTTTTCACCGGGACGTCCTTCTGGTCCCTGAAATTTTATATGTACTTGAACATTAACAAATCTCTTACAATTCTGTAATTTTACTGACTATAGTCTTTGTTCCACTTTCATCACGCTACATTCATTTTAGTTCTATTATACAGGTTAACGACGAGTAGAAACAATATGTAAATAAATTTAATTAAAACGGACTGTGGAGAGACATTTAAAAAATATATCAATTAACTTTTTACAAAAAATGGTTAACAATAGATAAGCGTTCAAATATGAATTTAATACGTGTAATATTAAATTATAAAATATTGGAACTTCGTTCATAAAACGTATGATGAATTTCAAACCATGTTTTAAATTTATATTTACTTGGAAACCACACAATGTGTTAATCACATAGTGGATTTCGTAGAAATTTTAAGTATTGACCCTAAGTTCGAATCTGAATATATATGTTTGAATCTGTCTTTTAACTAGGGTCATAGAAAATCACTAAATTCAGGCATAAACTTTGTTTAGGTGATTAATGAGTATCTTACAAATATTATTATTAAATTTATTCACGAAAAAATTGTTGAAACTCACCGCAGGACACGTGGCGTTACACATTGCTGTTAATGATGGGATGACATTAGGCAATGAAACCGGATTTATCAACTGAAAAAAAAATGTATTAACGATTTCATCAAGATATTATCAGGATATAATTCTAAAATCGAAATCGGATTACCCATGTGTGAATTTTTAAATGATTTCCTCGAATGTGTAATTATCATCTTAATATTGGCAATTTACCGCCACAATTGCATTCCAGTATTATGGTAGTCATAAATATGAGAAGCAATGGCGAGCACGGCATCATGAATGACCTCATGATACTTAACATCATATAAAATTGAGATCAAGTGTTGGCAAGTGAAAAAAAATATTAAATTTTCGTAATGATATTACATAAAATATTTTTTTTTTCAAATAAAATTAAAGGTTTGGTACAACTTACAGGTGATAAAGTCGTTGCTGTCAACGATTCAGGGACGTCCTATAATAATGATAATGTTTTAAAAATACATGTCAATTTCATTAATATTATTTAATATACAATTAATGGTCACTTACTAATTCCTCGCAACTGTCTTCAGTAATATTGTAACTGTTGCAACTTACAGACAACCACTGCAGATCTATCTGTAAATTAATTAATTTTAGATTTTAAATGTTGTCGCCTCCTTAACGGGTGAGTCTTAGGATTACATTTGGCAAATATTTGGGCATCGGGTTTTTAAACGTGGAATGGTAACATTATGGTTTTTAGGATTGCTACACCAACTAAATTTACCAATCTAATATCTTAATCCATTAAGTTTTGCGCTGCTTCCCTGGGGCAGCGGTTTACTGCTTGCTGTGTGAAGCGGAGGTGCCGGGTTTAATTTTTGATTAACGGGAGTAGTGGAATCTGGATGGTGAAATTTTTTTTCGAAATCTCTTGGCTACCTACCTGCTTCACTGTCAACCTGCTGCCATAACAGCATTACTGTGTTCCGGTAGTCTTATGCGAGAGAGCCAAGAGTATTCTGGAAGAACTCGGTTCACCATCTATTCGCCTCATTATAGCTCAACATCAGATGAAATCGAGATCAAATATGAGCGCATAACGGATAAAAAATACTAAAGTTCCTATTTCGTACTACAAAAATTAATGACGTTAGGCTTACGCAATCATGGACGTGTGATGTAAATCAGTTGTTTCTACACGCTACAGTGCAGACGCTATGAATGTCATATATTTGATTTATTAATAGTTTTACTAGGTTTGTTAAATTGCATAACACAAGTAGACGATAAACTTCGATCTAATTGTCGCCTAACATCATATAAAATTGAGTTCAAATATTAGCCGGTTTTAAAAATGTAAAAGACATAAAAAAAGGTAACAAGGCCTATTTTCAGAAAATCGATTGATCAGTGAATACTATTGCACGAATAGTCGGTTATGTTTATATTAAATCGTGTATTCCATATTTCGAAGGTACTGATATATTGTGTAATGTAGAGTAAATCTAGGGATTTTCTCCCTAGAGACAGTCGGACTATTGATTCGTAATATACATTATAACTCTAAGATGAAAACTCTCACCGGGGCTGGAGCTCCGTTTTCATTGGATACAATAGTCACTGTCGTTGCATTCCGGAAGTCGTGCTGTCTAATTCTTTCTGGAAATAGCTGGCAAGGAAAAATATATTACAATTTTATATTTCTAACTATAATAAATGAATTTTCAAAAAAAAAATACTCTAAGTGAAGTTTTTTTTAAACACAATAAGGAACACTCGATTCACAACAACCAAAGAAACGATTAGAATTGGTTTTGCCTTAATAACAGCTGTCACATACGTTTAAAAAAACTTACTTCTTTACAATCGACCGCAATGTACACCGTGTCTTCAGTGACGGCTGCGTGTATTTTATGCCAACCAGGCGTGAACAGCTGTAATTATAAGAATAATGCCAATGTAATTAAGAGCTAACAAGATGTTATTCGCCGAGTCCCATTTTGTAACGAAGTACTGGCAATTAATTTGGCACGTCGGAAACAAAAGTGAGATATACGCTTAGGTTCGGTTTTGTAGAGCGTTATCTTTGTCTTTTGTTGGCAAAAAACTATGTGACAGTGATAATGCTCTACAAAAGCGAACCCAGCGGATCTTTGCCGTAAGTTTTAGTCTTCTGCCGGACGTGCCAAAGCAATTGTCGGATACTGTAAAATGTTTTCTTACCTCCGGACAATCGAAGACTACTCTAGATGCCTGCACGTAGATAGCAATCATCTTCATATTGGGCAGCAACGTGAGGGAGAACAGGAGGTTCTGGGAGCGCGCCTGTATCAGGCTCCAGGGCCTCACCTGACCGTGAGCGTTAAATGTGCTCACGACACTGAAGTGCTTAGGCCAGCCGTTCGGAAACACTTTCCTATAATATTTTAGAGCGTTTAGGACTTTGTTGCTTACCTTCTATCGTATCTAATGTTTATGAAATGCAAAATCTCTTAATTAACATGTTGACTGCCGCACTACACATATTGGAGTGACGCTTATTTGATTAGTTGCGAAGGATTTTTGTATGTATGTATGTATGTGTTACTTTTAAATTTTACAGAAAGTAACAATAGTATTGAATTCTAATCAAAGTAATACGAAATTCGTTTATAATAAAAATTATTTCAAATGTTAAATTTCAAAGCGTTATATACAAAGCGGCTCTCCGCTTGGAACAGAACTGTGACGATGAATTGGCGTTTTCTTTGAATTCCTACGTACATTTAATCGGTCCATTCCGCGTCTTTTATATGCATAACACTGAAATATTTTTTCTGCATTACTATAAATATCGGAAGGAGTATCCAGCAGAATTAGAATCGAACGGCGGTACCTTTGGCCTGAAGGAGATTTCATTGTAAGCGCGCGTGGCAGTCAACGTGTTAAATTGTAACATTATAGTCAGTCACTTTTAATCGTAATAAACTTATTTTAATCAGTTCACAAACGCGCTGATCTACTAAGAAATACCGACAAGGCACTCAGTTGCGCATGTCGTTTTTGTGATTATTCTACCAATGTAACTGGAAATACATAAACGGAAAGATTAAAAAGATTCATGCGCTTTCTAATCTTTAGTATTATTTATGTATTCATCCACACTACTATATACATTGTTACAAAAATTCTTTGATTTTTTTTTCATTTGTTTAACGATTGACTACGTCGTTTGGTTGCATGAAAGCGTATCTTTTTGCTGTTCCGAAATATACTTTTGATAATAAAGTACAGTCTACCTCGCGACCATTGGCAATTTCACCGAAATGTCTATTTATCATTGGGTAAGAGTTTGGTACAACTTTATCCTAACTCTCGAAACAAAGAAGCATCTAATGAAACGTTTCCCCACAAAAAAAGAGATGATTTATTCTGTCAAATACATCCACAAAATGATAAAACTGTAAGATAATTTGTTATTTAGGTAATAATGCTAACTCACTTCAATGGTAAAGTGAGATTTGCACCGTCTCCAATTCTGTAAGCTCTTTGTAGATCTTGAGATCCCTGTACTAGCGTAACACCGGTGGTGTCTGGCTGGTCCAGTCTATACACCGCTATTAAGTCCACCGTCTGAAAGTCCACGTCGCCGGGCCTGACTGGCGAACACGGTGAATATGGTGAAATCTCCGTGAATGGTGATACTGTTGTTAGGTTATCTGTAATTATAATTAAATAACTTTTAATATTAATTACAAAGGTTAAAACGCACAAATATCAACAAACTTCAGGTTTAGTGTTAATCTTAAAATTTCTAGTCCGATTTTTTTTTAATTATGACTTCATAAATCTCTAACAAAAAAAGTACACTAATAGTACAGCTAGTGTAAAGATGAAATATAAATAACTACTCTTACAATGCCTTTCAAACTTAGCAGAATAACATTTACATACTACTGTTGCGCTGAATTTATTGATTCAAGTTTACTTTGCTAATATCCACTTTGTTTAATCGTAAATACTACGATGATAATTTAATTTTAACGCGGTTATGCGACTGTAACATCTACTGGAGATGCAATGGCGAAACGCGATGAGATTGTGTTTGTGTGGGGGAATATGTTCGAAATTTATCTTGTCTTCTTGGGTGGGAAGTCAGGGTCACGCTTGATGTTTGCCCTTTATAACCCCCTTGGTTATCAACACCTGTATCATGGAGGAGTTGCGTGATGTTCCTTCGGAACACAACCGCGGCACCTCCAACGCTACGCTATAATGATAGCCCGTCCCGGAAACTACACGATGCAGATTCTCACTGCCATTATGTATATTAAGCTTTTGCGGACATCTTAAATGTTTACATAGATCCAATTGAAAAATTTGACGATATTGGTTTTTAAACCGGCTAATCAGATATTTAAGTTCGTTTTGAGAAAGTGAATACTGATACGTAAATGAAAGCGATAAATAACTGTATGGTGCCTTGCTGTTTTGGCGGAGAGCAGATGTATAACAAGAACGACAGAAGGGCCGCGGTGGCTGAGAGTAGATGTACGTCCGCAAAGGTTTACCACTAATCTCTAAATTACATTTGTATATGAAAACACTAATTAAATAATATTATACTTCATGTCTTCACATGTGTCGAATTTTGTACAGTTATATAATCAAAATAAAAACTAAAACATTACCTGTAGCCATTCCATTGCTTATTGGGTACGCGAATAAAAACAATGATAGCAACCGGTACCTGAAATAAAAAATTATCTTTTTAATGATATTAGAAGAGGCGTGTTAAAAATAACTCTTAATATAAATTACTGGTTAATTAATGCCATCAAGTTTATGTAATTTCGATTGCCTATGTGATGCAGTGGTTTACCCGTTTGCCTTGTGATACGGAGATGGATTCGCGGGCCACAGGAGAAGTAGATGCTGTATGGTGGTAGGACTTTTTGAACACTCTCAATATCAATCTACCAACATAACAGCATTGCTGTGTTCCTGCAGTCACATATGTGAGAGCCAGAAGTATTTTGGGCGAACACGCTTCTCTTTCTACCACCTCAATGTTATTTACATTCAAATGAAATCGGGGTCAAATGTTAGCTTATTACCGTTTAAAAATCGATGAATCCTAGATTCGAATGATGTACACTCTGTTAGTCTTTTTGACGACTTTTACAGCTTCATCAGACTCAGGTCTCGCAGATAAGGAATCCACGAACTAATCAATTTAAAAAGAAACCAGAACGATTGACTGATAAAGAACTATGAGGTGATTTTAATAAAAATAGCAGATTTTTTTTTTGTATTAGACACATCTGCGATAATACAAAGTAATTTTTTTATTTAGATGAAAAGATGTTACAGTACAGCTTGTAAACATCATTATCGATATCGACAACATTCACACAAATTTATGGTAAACTACACTGTGCATACTATTTGTAGATATCCAGATAGATAATGTTATTGTTAGACTTAGCCCACAAGTGACGTTTTTATTATCTTTTTCTGTTACCATTTGCCTCTAGATGATTGGTGGTATGAATTTTCATAGCGATAACTGCAAAACCTACAACTGCGAATATCTACTTCTTTAAGGAAGTTTCAGCGTTATGTCTTAGTGGAGTGTGAATCTTAAAGAGGCTATTGCATTCTCACGCACCCGCAATGCAGCTCTTAACAAATTGATTTGATTACCTAACATTTAAATCTGTCTTAACTTTAATCTTTTTATATTTTAACAATTTATTTAAATTTCCTTATTTTCTTAAGTTAAATTTAATCTCGAAACGCTCATAAGCCGATGAAGACTGCTCTGGTAAAGAAATTGTAAAGAAAAATCGAAGCGAAAAGGGTTAAAACTAAGACTGATCAAGTAATAGCTTATATACCAACAGAAGAATAAACGCTTATAACCCTTATAATTAATGTCATTTAGCATTGTCTGCAGGCGCAATTCAATCGAACAGCAGACGGTGTCCTACATACGCGTTCCATCAAATCTCGATACGTGAGGGGTCAACAAATAATTGATCTTTTGGTAGACGGTGTTAACGCATAGCGGCACGCTCTGAAGGCCTTCAAAAGTCAATCGGACGGGTTCAGGAATCAATTTGTTTAAATGTACCGATCAATTTGACTTATGGAAATAACCGCTGTGGCTTAATGCATCAATTGAAACCTGAATTTCAAACTCAAATTATTTAGGTTTATTGGTATCGTTGGGGTATATTCGATTCTGGGGGGAAGTCACACACCAAAATTTATCCGGTAGTTCTCCTCAACGTTTATAGGGGTTACCATACGCACGTAAAACCCCTTGCTCTCTAACGCCTGATTTACTATAACAATTGCTAGAGACTACGTTGCGACGTTATAAGTTCGATAAAGAACCCCATCGTAACCGGTCACAACTTCAAATTCCACATTTATGTTAGGAAAACCCCATTTATCGTAGAGCTGTGACGAAGCGCGTTAGTGCCACGACAATCTCGTCTCCGTGCTGGTTCTGTCCTCAGTCAAATTCTTTTGCACCTTAACAGTCTCACATACGGAGGCCACATCCTACGACCAAATACCCTCCTGGCATTATTTGATAAATTATTACATTACTGAATTCTGGTAATCATAAATGTGAGAGTTAGAAGTATTCTGGGACTACTTCACCTTCTACGGCCACATTGTCACTTAACATCAAGTGAATTCTAGATATAGTGTTAACCCATAACCGATAAAAATGATATCAAAAATGAAAAGAATAATTTTAACAGGACGGGCAGAGTGTTTTGAAGCTAACTTGCTCTTATTTGTTCTTCGTTGAGATTATTATTTTTATTATCATTAAGATTCGGAATTTGTAAAAATTATATTGTCCTTAAAAGTAAAATAAAACAAGAACTTTCTCTTTTCCGCAATATATATATATTAATCTTTAACAAAATTTAACAGATTTATGGCTCTATAAAGTGTAAGAAGTTTACGAGCTTGTATTATTATTGGAACAAATTGATGGTCGTAAAGCGAATCAATTTCGACCGCAGAATCGTCCGACTTTATTTTTTTTAGCGTCTCTGTTATTTTAGATTTATTGTCAGTTTGAATGACGCGTCTTTAATAATATACAAACAGTCTTTGTTATTTGCATTTCGTCATTGCGATTGTGGCATTCAAGTGTTCGAGAATTATCCAATGCCTTTTTCTGTTCAGACTTAGTCAACAACGGCATTAGAAAGCAATCATAGCAGACGGTTTTACATAAATATTATCATTAACTTAGACGAAGTACATTCAAACTTAGAATAAACTAATGTGGTTCACACAATAATAACTCTGCACATACAATTACAGAGCAAGATAAGCACTTTCACTCAACTGCCAGAACAAGATATGATCTGGACTACTGAGTGAAAAAAGTGATATGACACTTATATGGCATACTTAAGAAACAAGTACTGGTATGTTGGCACTCCAGCTTTCCCCCCATACTTGATTACCTCCGCGGTGCAGCGATTTACCTGTGCCATATAGCACGAAGATCAAGGCTTAAATTCCAAGGCCACAAAAAGAGTTTGGATTTTGGTGGAAATTTTTCAACCTAGCCTGACTAGCGGCCACCTTCGATGTCCATATGCTGTCATAACATCGTTCCTATGATACGGTAGCCACACATGGTCCTCACATATATGACTACCGTACCGCAGCAATGCTATATTCTAAACAAGCATACTACCATTTTCAGCTTCATTGTCACTTAATATTGAAAAGAGAAGTCAAATGTTACTCCATTGATAAAAAAAAATTCTCGTAAAATAATATAAACCTGAAAGAAACTTCCTTCCTTAACTAAATAAAGGACTTTCTTTCCGAAAGGAATAAACAAATCAAAATCAATCCTCCGTTTTTACCGCCAAGCTGCGGTGTGAATGAAATTTATAAGGGTTAATGATGCATACCAGCTTGCCTCATACGTAGGCCATATGCATGATGAGTATCTAAGTTAATATCAGAACATATCACCATCATCTGTATCTTCATCGTCTTGCTTATCTCTTTCTTTCGCCGTAGAAGGAAAAATAAATTAAAAACGAATTAGCAATAACCTGATTGTAGCAGCAAATGCAGGTCATACAAAACATTACTTTCCGTAAAATTTTAATATGCATATTACTTTTCAAACCACCTTATGCCGATTATGTTATAAGAGATGATTAGATAGCTCGCGAATCACCGGATTCGCGAGCCAGCTTCGATAAAGCTGTAATAGTCACTATGACTAACAGCATTTACTTCACCGAATCCAGCAAGAGATGATCACTGGTTATAAGAGCTTAAGCTTCATCATAGAAGTATCGACAACATTTTCTCTGATGTGTACTAAAAAAGTATATAAAAATCTCCCAACTACAGCACAGATTGGTTAAGCTTTTAATTTAATATTACAGATCAAAATCCTAGTATATCATCAGTCAATTCGAATGCCAAACATAATGATAGAAATAGATATACATCAAGTGAATACACTTTTCCATAGAATCAACACTATGATACGATTTCTATTTTAACCAAATTATATTTTTATTTTTAGGCAAAGAATTTGAAACTGTAATTTATACCATATTGTATAGGTTTTTTTTATCAAACTTCTCAAATACTGATGTTGATTTTAAAGATTATTTTTGTTTTATTATTAAAACTATGTTAGAAATTATAGAATTATTTAAAATAATTATCATATTGAATAAAAATAACTCACCAGTTATATGTCATATTGCCGTTATAATATTTGAAACTGAATTAATAAAGCACATATTTTGAATTCAACACAAGTAACAACGTCCTCATGGCACTAGCAACACCGACTCACTGACAGCAGCTTGACTGCGTACTGAACAGGCCCGAGATTTATCTAGTCCAGTCCACAGTGATTTATATCAATTAATTCTCTACATGACACACGTCTAATGACTATAATGGTTACATTTGCAGTATATTGATATGCGTGAGTAACATGAAAGCGTAGTAATTATAAGTCAAATGCTACAATTCAATATTTAAAGTTCGTTTTTAATATTTGTAATGATTAGGTTGGGATAACATAACGTTTGGCTTATTATTGCTTTCGTGGCGTAATGGTGTACTGCTTGTCATGAAACACTGAACTTCCGACTTTGATTCCAGGAGACATTACATTAATAGTGTACTGTGGATGATGATCGAATTTAATCGAACCAGCGTGTCTAATTACTACCCACAATGTCAACCTGCCGCCATATGGGCGTTGCTGTGTTCCGTAAATCAGACATTTGAAAGTCAGTGTTTTGGGCAAGCCGACTTCACCGCGTATGGTCTCATTGTCACTTAACATCATGTGAAATAGAGATCAAGTCTTGGCCCATTACCGATAAAAAATCTAATTTATATTTGAAAGCAATAAATTATTACGTAATTATTTATAAAAAAGATTAAAAGATGTTTATAAAACACTTCAATGCGGTCGTCACACCTTCAAACAAGTATTATTTAAGCTTTTTATCTCATTTGAGTTCTATTGTTATTCTAGTATTATCCTTAGCTACAAATCGCTTCAAATCGAAAGACAAACAATGTTAAATGTTTGCAAACCATTGTTTTTGCGGTGGAAATAGGCAGCGCGGTTGAATCCATGTAAACTCTTTTTGTCATTGGAAACATACCACCTAATGGACTAAATTTGGAATAGTTATTTTGAAATTGTGAAAGGACTAGGTGTCCTGTCTAAATTGAATCTGTTTGATCTAAAGTTCAATCGATGTGTTTGCATATCTGAAAAAAATATAAGATTTGTTAAATATTATAATAGTAACTTGCTTTCTTTTTCATCAAAGTCAATAAAATATTTTTTTTAACTATTGGTGTTTTTAAATAACAAGTAAGTAATAGAACTTTCAAAATTAAGTAATAAAACTTACAAAAATGTACATCAATTGATATTTTATGTTAAGGTTAATTGAAATGTAGCAAATAGAATATAGAAACACCTTCGACAACACGATGTCGAGCTGTTAAATATGTTTGTTTCATAAATAACTTGTACTAGTTAGAACCAGTATTCACAAGATGCACATTTTAATAAATTAGTTCCTTGCAATATATTGTAATGTCCCGTTACACCAATATTCTACAAACTAGAATTAATTGTCTTACATTGTCAAGGGTAAAGCAAAAATGATAATAGTATGCACTTCCTAGAAAAAATATAATATAAAAATATAAGTTCTTAGAAGGACCTCGTTCAATAAATTTCTAGGAATAAGATCAGATAAAATGATGGTATGTTATTAGACAATCAACGTACTTCATTTCCGTCCTCATTTAAATTGACACAAAAGTAAACAAAATTTCATTTGCTGCATTTAATTTTTGATTTGTCTTAATTTTGATTAATTTTACTCGATTCAACCTGAAAAAACTGAACCATAATACCTTATAATCTTATGTACCAATCCTTTAATATTTAGAAAATCAAAAAGAATACTTATAATAATTTCACTTTTAACATCGATTAAGTATGTTATATTTCATTGCGCCTTTCTATTTTATCTGCTACCAATAATCTATGACATGTCAACGCTAATTTTGAGTCTGTCAAATTAACGACGGTCAACGTGAACGCATTACGTTATTTCATCATTATCTTTAATTTCATTTATTAAACTGAATTATTTAACGAGAAATAAGAAAACGTGATTATTATTTTCATTTACAAAACCATATATAAAATTTACGTAGTTCTATTGCATTTATATAGGTTATAAACTGTTTACAGATGCCGTTGTCGTGTCGTTTTTACCAGGAGAAATATCCTGAGGTGGAGGATGTAGTGATGGTAACAGTGAGGTCTATAGCCGAGATGGGCGCCTACGTCCATTTACTTGAATACAACAACATAGAGGGCATGATCCTGCTTTCAGAATTATCGAGAAGACGTATTAGGTCCATCAACAAACTCATTAGAGTCGGTAAGACGGAACCAGTAGTTGTTATCAGGGTGGATAAAGAAAAAGGTAAGTAATCCATGTTGCTTCCAAGTAAATGGAATAAAATTGCATTGTTGATAGAAATAAATAATGTACTTGAATGAATTTGTTTTGTCCTGGTGTTTGAAGAAAAATATTTATAAACGTTTTAGTTTACCAAACCAAAGTTGCAATGATTATTGAGAAAAGTGATTTTATTATACTGGTACAAATTAGCAATGAACTTAATATTTATTGTACTTACTATTGAAGAAGTTGAAGTACTGAATGACACCCCCATTTATTAAAAAAGATGAGATAAATTAAAGATACTGAACAATTCATTAATGTATATATATAGTAAACCTATTAAAAGTAAAATTATTTTCTGTATAGAAACTTACCTAGATTTATCCAGACAAAAATTTGAATTTATTTGGTCTCATTATGTATTTAAATTAAGTACTAGTATTAAGACATTATAATTCTTAATGCTAACAATACAGTTTCAAAAATTCTAGCAAAGTTTGAACATACTTAATAGCCACTGCGTGCATTCCTTTATGGTTTTAAGTTTACACTTTTCATTTATATATAATCAAATTATTAAATAATTTGATTTTTGATATGTTATATATATATATATATAT
>DWQX01000289.1:0-49194 GCA_018245475.1 Pharmacophagus antenor | reverse complement strand
ATATTAATATATAAATAATTAATACGAATAATGGTTTTTCTAAATGAAAACAACTTTTAAAAGCAATTCCCATTTTCTATTTCTTTTTTCTCCTCTTTACGAATATTTACACAAATTTTAGCGAATTGATGCTAGAAGTACTTTTTTTTGTGCTATTACCAAAGTATTTATAATGATAATAAGGCCATTTAAATTTGTGGCGAGAGGTAATATTTGTAGATTTTTAATTATCCTTATGTACTAGCATGTAACCATTATATAAATATGTATAATAAGGTTATTCTTATCGGCTCCTAAGAAACTTTACAATATCTACAAGAAGACTTCATTACTCACTCCTTATGTTTTATTTTTGTTTAAAGGGAAATGAATAAGGATATCAATAGAAACAGATAAGATACGCATGACAGTTACGAGGTTATAATGGAGAAGGATAACAGAAAGTCTTTATCATTTCTTTAGTTTTGTATGCTTTTTGTAATACTTTGCGGTGATTCACGTGATTTGTGATACTTTATGGGTGTAATCCGCTCAAATTAATGAGTTACCTTAAAACGTTTCAATGTAAAGAATTTAAAACCATATTTCCTTAAATTGAAAGTATCGCCCATGCTTAAACTTTGATACCTGAGGCGATTAACAACATCGACGGCACTTATCTTCCAAATACATAAACTATACTTGTGAATAATTTTCTGATTTGTGTATGTTTTGTAATCTGCAAAAAGAGTCACATGCTGCACTAACGGTTGGTTGGTTTGTGTACAGGCAAAAAAATATGTTATCTGTCTTGTGTACTTCCGCTCATGCTTTTTTTACTCAAGTTAATTTTTTTAAGTGGTGGTAGCTTTTTAATGGATCAACAACTTATTTTGAATATATAATGTAAAGTATGACATGAAAATGAAAACACACGTCTTGCCTTCGTTTGAAATCTTTTACATTATTGTAACTGGGTTCAATTTTTTTGACGTAATTCTCTGTTTTGTTAGGACATCTTAGTGGACACTAGAGAAGTAAAATTCCAGTGATCGGTTGATCGCTTGGCGCCCATTTTTTTCTGTCTTGACGTGGGGGTTGTTACAAGTGGCACTCATTGCAATAATTAATGTCTGATCTTTGTTAGATATTGTTTAACGTCACAGTATTTTGATAACAAAGTGTGTAATAATTCACTTCGGGGGACCTCACACTTAGAATGTCTTTAATGTAGTCTTTTTTAAAATAGTTTATAAAGTCGTACACATTCGTAATATAAAAGAACTGAAATATTTCTTATCAAATTTATATTTAAATATATACAAGTAATTTTTTTTTCCAAATTTAGATTTTTTTTAAAGTATTGTGAAATATTTACACCATTTCTACTTTGACGAACTATATAATAGGATAAAAGGAAATAAATCGTCCATTTGTCGAACGTCGTCGTTAGTTTGCTAGCGATCACTAAGCTTTTATAAATAAAGGTGGTGCCAAAAAAAGTGTAATTTTTTTATCGTCATGGTAAATTGAGTTTTGTATTCGCAATTATTTTTCGCTCTGATTTAATTTCATTCCAATATAAAATAACAATGTAGACATTTTATTGTTATTTTTAGAAATATTCGCACATGTAACTAGGAATAAATATAAAATATGTTATATCTAGAATTTGTTAATGTTAAATTTTATTTTCAAGTATGAACATCAAACATTAAAAGTCTTGGTCGCTATAATGTAATCACTATTTCAATGACGAGTGGATTTTGGTTATAACAACGATACGAGATTACCACAATGTATACATTACATTTGAGTTGTTACAAGCAATACGCTCATGCATATCTCATTATGATTAAATTGTTATTGAATTTGAGGCGTATAAAGCAGACAAACACTAGTGCGAATATAGAGGTCAAATTAAAACTTTAACTTGCGTATATATGATTATGTAAATATAAGGCGTCGAGTTCACCTGATGTTAAGTAACAATGAAGCCGTAGATGGTGAAGCGCGTTCACCCAGAATACATCTGAATCTCACATTTAACACAGCAATGCTGTTATGGTGGCAGATTGATATTGTGGAGGGTGGCTAGCCAGGTGGGTTCGAAAAACCCTACTACCATTCAGACTTCACTATACCTGTGGCCCGGGAATCAAACCCGGGACCTTCGCGTTACGACGGCGGGTAAGTCACTACGCTACGGAACCAGTCATAATAACAGCGGTCTTAACAAATAAAATCAGCAACTGTTATGAATAAATATCCATTCTCCAATATCAACCCACTCCTAGCTATAGATTTTTCCAGGCGTAAACCAGTACCGTTCTTATCTGTTTCTTGTCACTCTATATAGATTGTTCGTTTAGATTAAATGTGAAGATATTTACATTTAGCTACCATACCGTATGCAATTATTTTTTAACAATTTGTGTTAAAAAGAAACTTTTGTTCCATAAAACCAACATGTAACTTAATATCATATTACTTTTGTCACGTGTTGATTTTTTTTTCGCTTTCGGGCAGCCGCGTCATCTGTTTCGATTGTCTAACAGCCCTCCTATAGTCTCTGTAAAAGAAGTTAATTTATGGAAACTTATTTTAAAATATTATTTCTTTTTTAAATACTGCAGAAATTGTCATCTCTTGTTGCTTTCAACAAATTTACGAGTATGACTAATAGTCGTAAATTAGTCAGAGCTTGCACGTGCAATTACCTTTTGTTCTAATGTTCAGCAGTTGTAATATTTATTGTTTACAGTATTTTATGAAATGAGCAGGATAAGCTTGACAATATTAGTCAGAGCACTTGAACCGTTGATTACGTTAAAAAGTGGTAAATATTACACATAATCCACCTCCTGACTAAAAAAAAAATCTTGACGTGTGCTTACCTGTATTATATCTATGTTTCTCTGTCTGTCCATAGCGTCGTATGCTCCTTAACAGCGGGACCGATTTTGATATAGTTTTTTCTTTTTAAAAAAGTTTCTTTCTCAAGATTATTCTTAGTTATAATAAATATTTGGAATAAGCTTTTTATAAGTTACCTGCACATAAGAAGGTTAAAAAAAATATTTCAAGTTCGTAGACGGTAGTGTTCGACCCGAATACTCAAGCTCTTACAAATATTACTACCGCAATACGTCAATGCTGTTATGTTATGGAGGCAGATCAATTTATCTATCCATTGATTTTAATATTATTTTTTGTAAAGAATGAATAGTAATTCATAATTGCACTTTGTTTGAGATGTTTTTTGTTTCTTTTTTATACACTACTTAAAATAACCATAATAAATGATACCTTTGCAAAAATTATAGAAATGCAATAAAATACCATTTACTCTCCTTCACTTTTACTTGTATACAATTGTGATGGTTATGCAGTCATCATCTCATTTTAGGCTACTGTATTTTTGCTTTTATTATAAGTAATGTCAGTTATTAAAACTTGTAAATGGTCGTTATTGTAATTTAAGATACTATATATTTTGTAAAATCTAGCTGTAAATTTTTCTTTAAATAATAAAATAAAAAATATATATTTTGTTCTTACAAAATATTCAGTCAAAATTATACAATATCAGAGGCATGGTTATAGTTAGAAATTTTATTAGTATATTTATTAAGTAGTAAATTCTTATTGTATATAAAATTTAGGGGTTTTAATCTCCAGTTTGATTATCATACACCGGAACGGCGCCCGGAACACAGGGAGTACAATGCCAGGTAAAATTCGAATTTTATCAGCCATTTCTATTTTTTGTTTCTTTTGTTATTCGAAACCTTTAGATGTATTAATCTCGTGTAGGTCTGTCCGAACCGGTCATTACTCCAAACTGAGGGGCGTTTTGCGTCCGGGAGTCTAGTTATTACGGACGTTCTATTAAAATAACCTCGTATTATTAACGAAATGAGGTAGATCGCTAAATATTTTATAATGATGTTGTCGAAATTAGTTCGCTTATCGTTTGTGTTGATATTAGTGTAGCTGATCCTAAGGCCTTTATAATGACGCACCTTCTAAACGTTGTGTGCCAGTAAATTATGGGGGGCATGTACGAAATGTTGAATTAATAATGTCGCTCCCGGTTAATTATAAAGACAATTATATGGATGTAATGGTTTCACGTTAAATAAGTATATTTGAAAAACACTGTTAATTATGTTTTATACAAGTATTAATTTAATACGTGTTATTATTTACTTTTGTAATTTTTTAATGCAAAAGCCGTATTACGAAACTTTCGATAAAATTAATTTGAATTTCATGTTAAATATGTGAATAACATAATCATTGTTATTATTCCAAGTATAGAAATACCTGTTTATTTTTCTTTATTTTTACTCCCGTTTTACAAAGTACGTCTTCTGTTCAGCGTCAAATCTCATAATATCTGTGATTTGTTTAGTCTGCAATTAATAAATCGGTCCAAAATTACACCACACTAAGCTACATATTTATAAGTATTTTTACAGCGATACTCGTAAAAATACGGACATAAAAGGGTTTTGGATGCTCTTAAACATAAAATGTTGGACATAAAATGTAAAAGAATTTCAGGGCTTCAATTGAAATAACGATTTTTTTTTTAATAAGTCATACCGGACATTGCGCTGTCGACATATTGTCATAACAAATTACTTTTAGTTCCTTTTTGACTGTGAAGCCCTGTCGCTGCTATTGTTGGAACGCAAGGTTTCGTTTAGAGGCGGAAATGAGAAGGAATTTCCCAAAGAGACTCTTCCTTGGGAATACGAATATTATTTGTCAACAAAACGCGTAGCTATCACAATAGTCCACAACATCGTGCCACGCCCCGGAAAGAATCAATTATACTGTCCCTAGTCTGTAAACGCATCAAATGGGCGAAATGTTTGTTTAATAACATTTCGTCTATTCTACAAGTCACAGTAAAATATTGATCTCTATTATTATCCAATGCTTTTTCTGCACGTTTCATCAAATGATATATGTACATTATTGTTGTTGTTTTTTTAATGTACGATGGACCTTTCCTGTTTTAATATTTTTATCTTTAAGGTGCTTTTTTAAAAAAATAAATAAATAATAAATATCACAAATTTTCATGAAATATTATTAGCAGAGTATTTTATACCCTATATTTAAAAATATTATAAGGAATGATAAAGACGAGTTTGATTTTTTGTTTGAACGCACTAATCTTTAAAATATATTTTTGGCTTTAGCAAATACCGTTTTCATATTATAGTAATTTATTTAAAGGAGTTTAAATAGTATTAAAAAAGCTTCGAGACTAAATGGAGGACCATGGATAAGTAGGCAACGTGTGTGACCTATTAAAAAAAGGTATTCTCAAAGAATAATATTGGTATTGGAACTAATTTATTGAAATTTACATTAAACTT
This sequence comes from Pharmacophagus antenor, assembly GCA_018245475.1. Lineage (NCBI taxonomy): Eukaryota > Metazoa > Arthropoda > Insecta > Lepidoptera > Papilionidae > Pharmacophagus > Pharmacophagus antenor. The sequence goes on along the minus strand of DWQX01000289.1, from coordinate 43,819 downwards.
CAAGTTAGAAACGTTAATAGGAACTTCGGGTTATAATTATATAGTTATTATAATGACACAAAGCAAAGTTTTGTTTTAATTAATCGCGCGTTATGTTTAGGATTAAATAACTAAATTTACTAAACCTCTTGACTAAACCTTCGAGAATTATTCTCACATTTGTCAATATTTAATTCTTACTACATGTGAAATACACTTGTAACCCTGTCAGGGTAAAACCCGTGACATTTTTTCGGATTTTCTCGCCACACGGTAGCTGCATCCAGCGTTGATTCTCTAATTTCTATGCTATTGTTGTACGACTAAATGTGCTTTGAATAACTGCTGTTATTATTTCAGATTTGGTTTAAGTTTTGTCACACACGCTTACTAAAGTATCCTTTAAAATCATTTTAAATGTTTCTTTTGCTTACAAATAACTTGCTTATGTATGTACATATATAGAAAAACATTTTACGTTTCTTTTATAATAATGGGTTACATATATTACATTTCTTATACAATAGGATTACCCGTACATGTCGTTGTTATTAGAAATAAAAATATTTGTGCTATAATCTCAACTCAGCCTTTTTCACTTATTTCCCTTCTCTTATATGAATATAATATATAAATAAGAGAGATAGAGATAGGTTGAGTCAGTTTAAAACCAATTGATTATGCGACAAAATTTACGTATACTTTATTGTAGGTTTATTTACATTAATAACGGATCACATCCTTCATAGCAAGCTAGGTATGCAAGCAAGCATAAAATTGTATAAAGTTACGTACTAACACAAAGTACTGTGTTCGTTGCAGGTGTATACGACACTAGTATATTAAATAAACGTCATTTCCTATCAATTACATATATGCAACATGCGCCACCGTTCTTTCTAGTTGCTGCAATCAACGATCCCTTCATAAAATCTATTTTATAGCCATTTCCTCCGCAGCTTCGTTGGCATTCATCGCGGGAACTTCCAAATCATTAAAACTTATGTTTGTTGATTTTTTTTAGTATCTTTTTGTTTGCTTTATGATAATGGGTGTTCGTTTCGTCGCGCCCGGAGCGCGGGAGCGATGTGGTGTGAAACTTAACGCCTCCATTCATGCACCTTTTATTGAGTTACTTGATTTAGCGAGCCAATGTTGTTTTTAATGGAGTGCATTGAAAATCACCTTTTACAACCGCATCTACTTGATGGATTCGTTTTATGTGTCATGTTAATAAGTACAATGGGCATAATTATATTGAATTTAAACGACTTGCAGCATACTCGTATTTATTTTTTTGTACTCTTATTACGATACTACGATACGATAAACGAATTTTATAAATTTTTCGCAAACGCGAAACAGCTCCCATTACTAGTCACATCGCAATCGCAAAATCACTTCGAACTCAAAAGTGCTCGAAAGGGGAGTGTGTCCGAGTTATTATTGCCCATTGTGCCTGACAATAAGAATTAACTAGAGGCACATCGAAGCGCCGACTCCGCCAACTTCGCTGACTGCCCACCAATTCGCGCACTGCCCACGTAATAGTTTTGTTGTTATCCACGTAACTGCTCTTCAGATACGTCTGGGACGATATTAAAAAGATTTGGCAGTGAGCCATAGAGATATTGATCTTTATGCTTGGCCAGACAGCTATAGAGGTTCCCCGAGTGCCATGTTGGTCGCTTTAATGACTTCCCGTGTTTGTAACTTTTGGATACGATATTTTATGTACTTAATAATGGGGTTACCAAACTAACTGCTGTTAATTTTGTCATCCAAAGTTATTTATATTTATGTTAATGGTTGTATCTGCTCGAAACGACCGTATTAGACTGCGTACGTGATGAATAAATTGCATTTATTTAAATTGAATTTTCTTGTCGAATTCTATTTTATCTTGAGGTCAGTGTAGTAGTATTTAAATGAAAAAAGCGTCAAACTTTCACACAACTTTAATTTTTATAGAATCTACACGAACACTTCTGAACTTAGGCACCACACCTGCGATAGTGTTATCAGAGATACCGAAACCGTCATATATTGTTAAAAAAAGTTGTTTAATTAAGTTAGACTGTATGAAGGTAACACCTGCGCCTATATCTGTAGATCAGTGCCGCTATATTATTTTACTGCCAAAAACAATGGAAATGGCTAAAACTTGAATGCGGGTTTTTATGGGCAGGCACTAGGGGTGCAGAGTAGGGCAAGCGTGCGGGCCGCGACGGGGTTCCAGAATTTATGATTGCGCCGTGTCAGAGTGTTAATGAACGCAGTCTGTTGCTCTTTATTGAGATAACGCTGGCAATCGATGGCTGCGTCGGCTTCGGGTCATTACTTACAGCCCCTCTTTGCGTATTAATTTATATTTACATATTTTTATAGATAATGTTATCCACGTATATAGGAAGGAAATAAAATAATTTATATGCTTTCGTAATATCTTCAATGTGTAATTTCAATAGGCCATTTTCAAGTTAGATCCGTTTGATTAAAATCATAGTACAAATATATTTGTTGCAAACCAGAGGAGTGCAAATATTGATGATAAATATCTCTTGTGGTATAAACCAGTAAGAAAGTCTGTTGTTGATGAAATTAGTGGGGCATTGAGATCATTTCGCGTTTGTCATATTGCATATTATGAGAATCGCGTGATCATCTTAACTAGTGCCTCATTATTTAAAGATATAAAGTATGATTTGCCATGAATAAATACGCTGCTAGTTTCGTTGCACAAAATATGTTTATTCGTGATGATTGATACATTTGTGATGCAACATGTAAATTTCTGTACTATTTAACCATTTTCATGATCATAGTTAGTAAACAGAGAATACATTAGCAGGACAACGTTTAGGGTTCAGTAAAAGATGTAAAGCTTACTAAAGTGGTGCAGAAAAAAAAGGAATGTATCCGCATAAAAATTGGTCACTGCTTTGTTTTCAAAACCTATTTTTTAATGTTTACAATCCTTTGTTTTGGACGGGAGTACTTGTCCTCTTGCACACCGAATTTTTTAAATTGCGTATTCACGATGGTCGACTGCAAGCGAGCGTGTATCAATGATCCGATCATATGATAATATTGTAAGAACGATACAATCATTCAATCTTTATTTTACGACGACATCAGAACAAAAATTTGCTGCCGCTACTGTCGCTACTATCGCGAAAATGTTTAAATCGATATTTTAACAGTATTTTTCTGTTAGTACAATATACAATGTCCGAGGGAGGGTTGATATGAAACATGATAACAATTCAGGAATCAGGAATTTTACGTACTTGCGAAAAGTAGTTTTTTTAAATAAATTATTTTATTACTTTATAATTCATATTTTTTATAGTAGAAATTTTAGTAATATATATATTATTATTTTTATCATTAATTCGTTATAAACATTGGGATAATGATGAACTTTAAAATCGTAAAAAATCATAGCGCGAAAATGTTCTCGACGCAAATCCATTTTTCAAAGAGACACGATCATTTTAATTAGCTTGCAAAAAATATAGAGCAAGGATTTGAATTTGGAACGTACCTATTTTTATTTATAAGTAATCATATTTTTAAATATGTTATAACTGGCCAAGTCTGAATGATTTAATAGAAACACTTATTTGATTTATGATAGAAATCATGTAAGTTTATCTACATTATGTATAACAGAATTTATGTAAATAAAATGTTTAATTCTTCTGGCAATATTATTTCAACGTCAAATTCCGTCTTCACTTCCTGGATGGTTTGCAAACTTTCAAGGTGCGTTTTAAGTGCAACTTTTTTTACTTCACGTAACTACCTTGTGAAGTGATGTTGCCAGTGTAATTAACGGACCAATACGACTATGGGACCTTCAAGAAATGAGCCTCTACATCGCATCGCAGCTACGGATTCCCGAATGTTGCGTTTTTCTATGGGCGACGGTGATCACTGTCTATTAGGTAAACTGCTCGCTTGTTTGCTTACTCTACCTATAAAAACATACTTTAAAAAATATTGGTATGGGTGTATCTTATTAGTACTCAATATAACAGCTATGCATAATTCATCGTGTCGAAAGGTACTTTACAACGAGGCTTAGTCTGTTACGAAAGCTAGGGCAGAACCATGCGTTTTCCATGCGTACTCTTAGTATACTTTTTTTTTTATCAGTGTTATGTTATAAAAATATTATTATTTTTTTATTAAGTAAAATTAATTTAAAATATATTATGTTAATTATTCTTAATCACTTTGTAAGAAAATATGTTTTAATAATTATAAAAATCATGCCAAAGGTGCTTGAATATGTTCAATCGATCAATCTAAATCAATTTACACAATATTCACCTATATAAAAACTAAAATCATTCAATTTGTAAACTCGCCTCTTATACGAATAATATGAGATGGTACACGTGTCGAGTGTCACCTGCACATAAGTTAAATTGCGCTTGCACGTCACTACAAGTAACGGGAGCGCGCATTACCTTGTCATAAATCGGTGAGGAGACAGCAGCAAATGAGATGTCCCGGCGAAGTGCCTGTTAGCCGTCGAGCCTCGTTGAAGCTCTAGTGCTTTGCGAACGGAGCCAGCGAGACCTGGATTGCATCTCGTGAGACTAGTGAATAATACGAACAGGAACAAGTTTTTCTTTTTGGCGCTCTATCTGATCAGAAATATATTTGTTTTCTTTTTTACAAATTAAATATATATATATATATTTACGAATGAGAATCTGTTGTTTATTGGCCGAGAAAATAAAATACTGTTATTCTCCTAATATTAATTAATAATAATTCAACGAAAAGCCTCATAGGTTAGTATACATTTTTAATAGAAAAAAGGTGTAGGAACCATTTGATGTTCCATTCTTCAATATTTTCTAAAAATTGATGTTTTATTGTTATAGATATATAGTAATTCGTGTGTATAAGTTATGTTCCGAAGATAAAATTTAATTACCCGTCAGGCCAAGTTACCGTCATATTCCAAGTTACATAAAGTAACGACCTCTCTAGAGCAACGATGTGACATAACGAGTAAATTACACGCCTTGAAATGTGTTTGCGGACGGCACTCTGCGCTGGCTGCCTTCATACTCCGTAAACAGAAAATTCATGTTTCTAGTGTGAATATAATCTTACTCGAAAGTATGAAAGTTTAAAATGCTTATGTGTTTTAGGTAATATAAAATATAGTTTCGTCTTTTTAACATTTAGAACGGAACGCAGTGTCTTCTAAATAAAAAACTTCATATTTTTTTACTCACTGGTAAAAATTTTATTATTAATTTGATTAGATGTTTTCACACACAGACTAATGTACATCAAAATCAAGATTTAACGTGTACTTAAATTACTTAAAAGGTTATTGATAGAATTAAATTAAGACAATTTGTCTATACAAAGACATTACATCAGAAGTTCGATCTTCAGTAAAGAAGGAACTATCAGAGAGAAAGAGACATAATTAGTATAATATTTGAATTTTACTCTGATAAGCTTTACTCTGCGTTAAGCGTAACATTTTTAAGGATTATTATTTGTTAAAACCTATTCACATGAATACTTCAATGTACATTTGTTACCGTAAGCCCTCCCGCTCAATCAGACGGTTTGCGTAATCTTTACGGTTGCGCACTGTCACTTTCAAGGGTCACTTGACGGACGGAACACTACAGAAATGTTCCCACGACACAATCCCGTACTGAATGTTGACGCTAGTGGCGTTAAATCGTTGGATTTGTGTATAACTTGAATGTTTTCGCTTTATAGCGTTTCATTACTTTGTCTTCACAAATATAATAGCTAGAATGTGTTGAATTATTATATATTATTATTATATAGTTGTTATTATTATATACGTTTTAACATTACTATGTTGCAGTTTACTATATGAAATTATATAATGTAGTCCTAGTATTGGTATTTTTAACCTAATTTCGTTCGATATTTTAAGATAATTTAAATATTTTAAGTTACAGAATATCTTACGTATTTTGTAGTGGTATAAATTAAATACTCAGAAATCTTGTACGAAGTTTTTGTTATACAGTGATAAAATTTTCGTGGCGGTTGAACTCATTTTCTATTTTGAGTTCCTAAACATTGAATAACGGATATAAATTGCACTCGCAAATAACACGTCAATGAAGCAAAGGTGACAGGCATAGATTTGGATCTATCTAAAACTCTGTTGTATTTTTAACTTTTATATTTTATCAGGAATTACTATAAATATGTTTTAGATATAAACGTATTTTTTAAAAGCAGACATTAAATATCCAAAACATCTTACAAAACAATTGTGGGTCAAATTGCCCGATTGTTGGATAAGGACGATACAATTATGTTAATATTAAGCAAAGGTAATGTTGTTATTATTTATACTATAATTAATTTAAAAATTTTAGGGCTACTTCTTGTGCAGTGAGTCATTGGGCATCAACATAAATTGTCAGAACAAGCAGTAAGTCAAGACTGACGCTGTGGCTTAGGATCATGAAACAAATAATTTTACACGGAGCTCACGTTCGACCCCTAGCGGTATAAGAAAATCTCATTAGTAATTTTACTATCTATTCTTTTTCTAGGCAGTATAAACCTTTTATCTTTATATGTAATCAAGGTCGTCATCGTCTAAAACGATCATGAAAATATCATCATAACATCTGCTTTTAAATCATATACAAAATAAACTGCTACAAGTGTTGTGCTGGTTTCGCACATAATTATTATTCAATCTTCGCTGAGCGCAGCGCCGATACTAAGGTGATTGCATATTAACCGTTAAGACGGTAGTCTGCGGAACCGACCTTCGTCGTAATGTTTTGTTTTCATTCAAATCGTTTATTTTATACGTTTATTTCACATAACTTAACATTTTGGAGTAACATGTAACTACTTGTAAACCATAGTGTTTTATAATTTTTCACTGCACATCGCATACCACTTCTGTTGTTTTTATAATATTGTATTTATACTTACTTTTTATCACTTCTTCGATTGTCTCTCACGGAAGTATTAAACAGTGCTAAACAATTATAGTTATTGGTATAAAAAAACACACTCGAGATGTTCACGCATCGCTTAATAAAGTAAATTAACTTTTCGTTTAAATATAAATTTATTTTTGAACAGGATAGAATCTCAGACAGCTTACATCAAGCGACTCAATCACTTCGGACTGACCAAAGTAAGCGAGTTATAACAAGCGGGAGATCGAAATAAGGTGATAAGAGGTGGATCAGTAATCTTGCCAAAAATACGGGGTAAAATACGTACCTATTACGAAGCGGTATTTTTGTAAGGGATTCTTTACTTTGATATGGGATCCAATCATTATGAGGGCGAACCAGCACTCTCGAAGCTTAAAGTCAACTTTTTTTTTTATTTGTGATCTGTGTCTGATACACAGGGGTTTTAAACTCGTTGCTCAATTTTTTTCATAGCGTTCATCTTATTAACGCTGAATATTTATTAAAATATTTTTGTTTAAATAAAGACATTTTACGTAGTTGATTGTTGAGGAATTAATGCTTTGTCTTTTTTGTTTGTTCTTATTTTCTTTGTTGCAAGTCGTAGTCACTTTATTGTTCGGTACGTCTTGCTTCGGGTTAGCTAGTTAACGCGACCTTTCGGTTATTTATAGTATTCTCTTCAGAAAATACAATTTCCATCTCGAATTCCATTAAATGTTATTGTGTGCATATAGTAGAATTTGTTTATTTATTAAAACTGATTACTCGTAAGAAAAAATGGCTAGTGATTAAAATGCCAAGATATGTGTGATCGACCAGAGGTAATAATTTTATCTAAATATTAAAATGTGTGAAATAAGCACCTGCATGTGGTATTATTTATTGACGAAAAGCAAATACTATAGAAATTAATAAAAATAAATATGCGTTGTATTTTTTTTAGATATAAAAAGTCTATGATTATTTTTCAATTTTACTTCAAAATAAAAAAAAATGAGTTTTTTAAGATTAAAGAAATGAATATTCATTGCCTTTGTTTCTTGAATACTTTTCAACGTTGTTATGTCGCGTTATAATTTACTTGGAAGTATTGAGTGCGAACATGTCGATTGTCGATTGTCAAGCGAAGAACATTTCAGAACAATTCACCTGATTCGAGATAAGAGTGCGAATTCGAAATAAATTTATTTATAATAAGAAACGAATTGGTAAGTAAATGCCGAGTCAGAAGGGTCATGCTGCCATTAAGTAAAACTTCTTCGTTTAAGCAATTGCGTTTTCATTTTTGAATTATAGATTTATAATTTAAAAATATACTTTAAAAAAATGGTTAGAATCGGGTCACAGTATTTTTATATCATTAGTAAAATTAAATTTATGCGATAAGCAACTGATTAGGATAGATTTAGACGGCGGGGTCACGGGAACGCTTGCGCACACCTCCGCGATCTCGTTAGCGCCGGCCGCACCGTACGGCCCCCTCAGGAGAGGTAAACCTTCTTATCCCCTTCCTGGTATGACGCGCTGGGACATAGAGTGCGCCTTCCTCTGTCGCCTCTTATCTTCGAACGGGTAACGAATCACCCGAATCCGTCAACCAGAGGCTATGAGAGTCAAGAAGACGAGCACCCGACAGCAAAAGTCCTCCGAGCTCTCTGCGGCAAATCTGGCATTATGATCCGCCGCCAAACGAAATACAGTAGCGGAAGATAGGGTTACCCTACCTCCCCCCGGTCCCCCACATCCCCACCGCCGAAGCGTCTGTGGTGCGACATAGCTTAATCGTGGAAGATAAGAACAGTATGAGAACAAGCGGTTTAAGTCATGGAAAGTGATGATCAACGTCTCCTATAGATAGCCACAACAATCGGAGAATCGCAGCTTTTAAGAAGTGAGAGGGACTCTTTTCTTTATTATTATTATGACATATAATACTAATAATGCACGCATTGAATATGTTTATATATAAAATATAGAAAAAATTGATTACCTAGACGTGTAGGTTAGAACTTTCTGCGTGGCATGGCTTCTAACACTTGATATACGAGTTTCATAATCACGGGCTCATTTGTAAGAGATTTATTCCTCACCTGTTGCGTCAATTATTTACATTCGGAAGTCATCCCTCTCGCTCTTCAATTGAAATTAATGGGCTGGATTGTACCATTCCTTCTAATTAGCTATAGAAAAGTTTTTTGGATGTTATATAAAAACTTAGTAAATGCATGAATATGTATGTAAATTAGTGGAAGGTAAGAAAGTGTTAAGATTACACTCAGCCTATTAAACATAATTTATTAAAATAATCTTACGTTTAGCTATGAGCACAATTTCCATTTTTAATTGTGTTGATATAATTGTTAACTCTTTGTAAAATAAGGTGAATGACATATAAAAGGCTTTTAATTCGATCGCAGCTCAATCCTATGAGTGATTTTTTTGGATATTTGTATTTTTTTAGTTCTATCCGAGTACAAAATGATAGTTTTTTTTTAAACTTCATTGTACTTACTGAACATCAAAATGTAAGAATCGTTAGCGCTCATTGAAACGTTTTTTTTTGGATTTAACGGTTACGGTATTTGTATTATACTTAGTTTTTGATTACTGTGTAATAACAACAACTGGTTTGTTTAAGATCGAGCACAATATATTCGAACTTATATGATAAATACCGGTTTTGCGGCATGGTATTTACACTACGTTGTTAAAGAATAAATATCGTAGCTATTTTTTTAAATCAGCTTGGAGCTTGAAACCTACTATTAAGGTAAGTATCAAGTTGGCAGTGACGATAATTTGGTAATTGAGACTGTCATAGTCTCTCTCTCTGCGCTGTCGGCACCTGCCGATCCTTGGAACGAGGATAAAAATTATCGAGTACAATCATGTGTACAAGTGTATAAGGATTGTTTTTTATAAATTAATTATGTGACACTAATTTTGATTATTGTTTTCTATTTGTATTTATAATTTCTATAGTTTTTTCACGTTTCATAAGGTCATTCATAGTAAATATCATATAAAATAACATATTTCAATTTTAATCTCAATATTCTACTGTAAAATATCACTTAAAAAGGTTTATCTTTAACTTAGATATAGTACAATAAAACCGCAAAAAGAAGTCTATTGTAATTTTCAATTTCTTTTAATTTTTTTCTATTTTTCTTCTTTTTTTTTAGTGTTTTAAATATTAAAGCTTAGAAACAGCCAACCCACACAATGTGGGACTGGACCGAACTCAAAAGATTTTAAATGTAAATATTTAAATGTGTTTATTTATATTGGTTACTTTGTGTAATTAATTCACGACGTTAAATCAGCATTTTTTTGTATTTCTAGACGTATTAATGATATCTTAATATCCATAGTGAACATTCTATGTGAATGTTCAATTCAGTATCAGACGAGTGTTAATTATTACGTGTCGAAATCCACTCGACTCTGTTAACGCCTTTTTCACATGTTTACTTCTCTGATTTGTTCTTCCTGTTTGTTGAGGTGCAAAATATGCGACGAGTTTAATCTCGGTTTACTTAATAAGATCGTGGGATATATTTTTATTGCTAACCAGTTAAACCTTAATTTACAGTTGTAACCATAAAGTTTAAATGACATTCATAAACTTTTTTGGTATTATAGATTAATTGTTAAACGCTTCATATACCGCATTCTATGTTGCTCTGTTCATGTTATACATGTTACTACAATGCGTGGCAAAACGTACTCAAGTTTAATTAACCACGTCTAATATTATACTTCGATATTTTTTGTAGGTTGTCAACTCCTTTATCAGATGCAGCATTAAACCAACTTTTCGAAAATAGACACAGAGAATTCAGGGTTTTTTGTTGACTTCACGTTATGTATGGCTGTTTTATAGACGCGTGATATTTTTGCATTCCCTATTTTTAATGTTTCTGTCCTAAAAACAGCCAATAACTATTTATAAGGAAAAGTTGGATACGAAGTAATTATAAAACAAGTTCATAACTTTACTACATTAGCTCTTTATATTCAACTAAGTATGTAATTTTTGAATTGGTATAGAAAATATTAAAATTGTTACTGCGATATGATTTCTGAACATATGTTTAATATGTTTCTATTTAATAAGTAATTTTTTTTACATTTATTGCGAAGGTTTTATAAATTTTATGTGTGAAACTGCTGTTCAAACGCCTCTTTATAACTGTTACTTGAGTATTATTTAATAGCAGAACATTGCTCAGTTTGACCTTAGATAGTCTTTGTTACTGTATCACGCATTTTTTGCATACACTGATTTGCCAAGAGAATTAATCTTGTAATGCTAAAAGATCAATTGCGTTATTGAATATTTTACGCATGTTTGAGACTTTTTCGTAGGTTATTTTTAGAAACTTATGTTTAAAAGAGGCATTGATTATTGAGGAGTTTTACATTTTTTTACAGTTTTGTTAACAGGTTTATATTTACTTAAGTTTGTACTATTTTCTCTAGAGCCTATTATATTTCTTTCCGCAATTTCCATAGTTTTACAGATGTTTACATAAATGCAAATATTTCTGCTGAGTGTTCCAAATTAGTGCTCGCATAGATAGGTCATCGGAGTTTTTTTTTCACTCATAACACTTAAACTATACACCGCGCTCCGGCCGGCCGATGCGGCGGCCCGTCCGTGATTTATCTGCCTGCATCTTCGACCTGCGAACAGCTCGTTTATTGCCTGCTCGTTATTTGTAATTTATTTTTAACGGTCACTGATTTGTGAGCGAACTGCATATGGACACTGTGGTTATGTATACGGTTTAGCCTTAGTGAAATGATTAAGCCACATTGTCAGCGATTAATTGCACGCCAGATGAAAATAAGAATGTTAAAATATAAAATGTAACGGAAAATAAATTCTTTAATAATGTTATATGTTAATCATATTACCTAACGTATTAATAGAGATTCGAGATTATTCCAATTTGTTGTTTAAACAATAAAACAAACCAATATTGAATTCATACAATAAAATACTACAGATATATCAAAGATTATACTATTTGTTATGTTATACATTTACAATGTTATAATGTTAATTGAAATCCGCTGACACTTGTTGAGGAGCAAATAATTATTGGCGAATCAATTTGAACTGGTTCTAAGATTTACATAATAGTATTAGTAACCATATAATAACATCACACAAAAATAAATGCTAAGTATTTTTTTTGTGTTGCATGAAAACCGGATCTGTTACTAATCATATGTAACGAACCTGTTTTCGCTCGCTCGTAGAAGTAGTTATGTGTTGTATTGAGGTTTCAAAAGTTATTCGACCTCGTATATGCATAAATGTCCAATGTTAAATTACTTTAAATTATGTTTCAAAAATGCACGTGATACCTTACGATCAATACAAAAGTAGACATCTCAAATATTTATTGAAGATAGAACAAAGTTATAATTAAAACCTGATTTATCACTAAAATGAGGAAAATGTAGATAGATAAATAGAATGTATTATATAATGATACATTAGGAGTGGATTTTATTAAATACCATTTTTTCTTGAGATCATCTATCTTTAATAATTCATCATCATTACATTTTAAGGCAGCCAAGACAAGCTGAGAATTATTGAAAAGATATTTCCTTTTGTGTACACAGTTATCTATTTAATTATCTGTGTAATCACTGCCTTTAATAAAGTGGAGGTCGTTGTACGTTAAGATATCGTTACGATTTTCATCTTTAAAGTGTAATGTAAATATTACAAATATTAAATTTGAATCCTTTCCATTCCACTTTTCTATTGAACTATTTGGAAAAGTCACGAATTTTAATAAGTGTGGTAATGGTATGTTTAAAACAATAGTATAATTATATTTCTTTTTTAAAACGTGTGTAATTCTATTTTTCTTTTTTGTCAAGAACATAACAAAAATAATCAAGTCTTACCATAACAAGATTAGTAAACCAATATATGCAGACGTACATAAAGAACAAACGCTAGCTATCACCATAGATTCAACAAGTAGAACCTGTAATTGGTTTCTTATGCTTCTTTATTATGTTTCACATCGAGACAAAGTTGCCGTTTTTTTTGTCGGGTCCAATTCGTTATAGCTATCGAGATGTTTTTATACGTTAATGCGAAAATATTTAAGTGCATTATACTTTTTGCCAGGAAAAAAAAATAGTTTTTAAAATTTTATTGAAACTACTTTTCAGAGTCGAACTCTACCTAACTCTAATAACCGACTTCACGATTAATTCGACCAGATTATGGATTATGAAAATAGAATTCCTTAATTTTTGTGTTTAATTCTTAATGTTTTTTTAAAGATGGGGTTTTCAATTCAAGGCGTATATTTAGCGTTATTATTTATATCGCATATAATTTCATGCAGTTACCCGATGATGATCCATATTTTCTAATCACCTTGATATAAAGAGCATAACACTAAATTGGACGCACAAAACTTTAATAAAATAAATAAATCCGTGTGGTGAGTAATTTAAAATCTTGTTTTATATCCGTTAATAATTTCTAAAACAATCGATCTTAAGCATGTGTGACATGAGAAATGTTGCAACAAAACTGCTAGGCGTATAACTTTAGCGATCATCAGATGTTCATCAGATGTCGGTTAATACTATAGTTTGGCTACATGATTTGACTGTCGATACACAGGCCAGATTAACAATGCAACCTGTAATTTATAGCGATGTACATGCTAGATGTAATTTAATATTGTTGGCGTCCATAAATCAAGTTCATCTAGCGTTCGTCCCCATATCTGCGGACTGGGAACTTGTAAACTTGATTATCTAGCTGGACTTCGATTGGGCTTTACATTCCCTTGCAATTTTCATTAGGCCAATACTAATATAGCACGTGATACGTTTTGCAAGTTTCGAACTTTAGATTGATACGCGATAATAATAGTACAACATATATAACAAATAAAATTAATTTATGTAGTTAAGAAATCATACATGTGATTCAATTAAAGAAAAGTTACGTCTATAATTCAGAGCAAAGAGTTAATAACAAATTATTATCATTATATTACTACGTTCAATGTGCTTACAGAATTTCAGGCAAGAAGATCGTGTCTCCCATTCATCACCAATTACTAAGTGCATTTAATATTAATTCTTTTCACTAACCACCTATAACATTATCGGTACGAAAGTTTTAAATTATATAACATTTGTCTAATAGATAAGTAATACAAAATCTTAGTTCAGCTTACCTTTATAATCACAGAAATGTAGTAGAATATAGATACTGTAATTTAGTGCAAAACGGACGTCTAGTAGGCATCCCTGACCTGAGGGAGGAAATTGCTTCGGTATACGACTAATCGAGCGGACGGGTAAAGGCATGTTTGGGTTAGAATAGCCGGTTGGCAATTTTTTGTCTTCTCATTCTTTGCGCATCGTTCGTTAACGTGCCAAGTTAAACAGAATATTTGTCATATCTTCCATATTGGACTAAAATACCACGATCAAATACAAATTGTGGGCAAATAACTTATTGGATTTATAGCAAGTCGTTTGATATAGTATTAAGTTGATCTTACAAATAAAGAAATTATTTTCTTGTAATTTTTATAGGTATCGATATCGTATCTTTTTAAGATACAGCTTGCAAAATTTTGATCGTGAGTTCTGTTTAGAAGTCAAAATTATATCAATTTTATATTTTTAGAATAGAGTAACCAATTTGTACCAAATTCCGACACAAACTCAAGATGAAGTATATAAAAAAAAAATTAGAGAGTTTATTTTAAAATTTACTGAGTATATTTGTCTGTTTCTTGTTTACAAAAATGGAACAAACAACTGTATGGAAAAAGTATAATGTGTTCGTATGAATAATATTGGTTGCGTCTACAAAAACTAGGTGAACCTTTTACGTTTAGTTGAATGGCATCAACTTCTGTTATTAATATAACTAGCATCTGAAAAAAAAAACGCAGTTGCAAGTTATCCCCACGTATCCCTTATAAGGAAACTTAATTTGTATGTACAGCGCCAGTATCACGGCACGATTCGGCTCATTTCGCTATAAGCGTGCCCACCACGTCTTTGCACCGCAGATTAAGTGTTTCCTGCACGGACAAAAGAAATTAATATAAGGTGCGCTGCCGAATATTATCTTTCTCAGAATAAAATAGATTGCTTAAATATTTTTTTCAAAATTTTCATCCCTTATATTGTAATTAGTATTAAATTTGTTGAATTTTAAAATCCACACTCTTTAAGTTGGAATATCTTATTATACTTTATTTAATGATTCAACTAGGTGGATAGATAAACACAAGATTGTCATGGTTCTTATTTTAAATTTACGTAGTGATCACCATAGTCTAAATTGGATACTTATCTATATATCTAAAATTATGTATCTCATGTCACCTTTAGTTGTTAGTGAATAAAAAATTATATGGAGAATAAAAAGGTTTCGTTGAAGATGCGATTTGAAAAGTGACCGCCGCTCCAATTGTTAACGCGACCTTAGGCTGCAATTAATCCAATGTAATACGATACGAGCCCCCTATTGTCAGCCGCGTAATGCATCGTGATTTACGCACTGCGAGCGAGCCCTTAATCTTATTACCACTTTCAATAACTTCATTATGCAAAGCGCGCCATGACTTCATACAGACCAATATACACCTTGAACAAGCCGCTCAAAGACGATTTACAAATATAAGTAATTTCACCGCCGTGTAGGTAGGGTCCTTTCCACGTAATTTCTTATTTGTCGTCTTTACGATTGTGTCTGCTTAACCATACCCGACACGGAAAGGTAATTCCAACACAATCTAACTACCATTAAAAAGTACACGTAAAAGGCTAACAACCTAATTTCGTATCGGACCAATGTTTCGAATTATTTATGTACGAATTTTTAAAATTTATTTTAAATATAAATCTTAATTTTTTCTAGAAAATTATTTTAATAAAATTTGGTACTGTTCTTTTTAGTTTAATTTTTTATGCTGAAATATATGTACAATGAAACTACATGCGTAAATGTTATCATATTATAATATTTAATAGGATATAATAGGCAAGATATGTTTTGTTATATTGATTCATATTCATCTCATGTAGGCCAGAGGGCGGTACGCACTATAGAAATTCGAAATGTTACCGCTTACTCGTTTCGTTAATAAGATGCAAATGACGAGTCTAGCGGCAGTGTGAAGAAAAAACTGACAATTTATGGAGATATTTCCAGAGAGTCGGTTATTTCCATACATTTCGTCGTTACAGCTTGCGTTCGTAGCGTAAAACGAATTGATTCCTGAAGATAATTTCACTTCTTTTCATCCGCATGTTATGTACTGTTACTACATTTTATATTTAATTATAATTAAAATTTGTATGTCAGTCACCTTATGTCCGCATAATAATAATAATAATTTTCGATGTAATTCGGTTTAATACTAACCAAAGATTAATCTTAATTCTGGCGTCAAGTAAGTTTAAGGTTATTGACGCTATTTATGCCGGCGGGCTACATGTGGGGGGTTACTGTTTTTACACCTCCCGGGGAGGGACCTCACGTTCAAACTGTGCGCATCGCCCGCAGACATCGGTAATCAGCGTTTTCCACTTGTTTCCGTAATGCGGTGTTATAATAATCCCCGTATTTAATGCCTCATCAATAATTCATCAGTGATTATTAGTACTCCGAAGGTTTTTTAAATGTTTTCAACTTAACAGCTCCACGAGTGTGATAAGTACGAACTTCCATCATCTTTCTTGTCAAACGCACCGTACGTATATTGATGTGTTGCCTAATTATAATAAAGTTTATCTCGTTAGGTTTATACGTGTGGGTTAACGTTGCTAGTGTTTTACCTACAATTTGAAAGCGTATAATATTATTGAATAACAATTATTTTTAAGTCATTGTATTTATACGTGTTAATCTTAAATTGATTTGATAATTTTAATAGAACTTAATTACATATTATCAATTATTTATTCTAATATTATATATTTCATGGTTTAATTATTCACTTTTTAAAAAAAAATATTGTTTTAAATATAGATATCGTTAAAACTGATCATACATCATTACCTCTGGGAATATTTTAATTGAAAGTTTTCTCTATATTCTATATCGTACCCTTAAAAACGAAGGTGGATTTCACAAAATGTCAGTAATTTTAAAACAGGTTGAACTTGTAGATACAGCGGTTACATTGGCTTCGCCGGAATCAGAAATTTTAACACTTCATGATAAAAGTTTTAACGAAATTACCTAGTCGGCTGCCATTTCACAGAGTCCACGGAAAATGGTCAGGAAAGAATTTGGCAAAGAACAAACTAACTAACACTCCAAATTGGGCGGCGTTTGTTTAAAGTTTAATGTGCAAAACCAGAAATTTAACTTTAGATTTTATTTAGTCACAAAACTTTATTATTTGGAATAAAAATGCATATGTATGTATGTATATCTTATATGACTTGGTTTATTCAGATAGATCATAGAGAAAGTGAAAGCCTAAAGACATCAATTGTAATAATATATAAAGTGACACTCAAAGTTTTGCGACACTAAAAAAATGTTCTATAGGTAAATATATTTTTATTACATCTCTTCAAACTACTCTCCACCAGCCTCTATACAAAGTTTCATGCTTCTGAATTAGTTTTCGAAACACTTTCCAGTCCGCCCCAATCACCTCGTTTACAGCCTGCTCGAACGCTGACAGCGCATCATCCGACGACAAAAATTGTATTCCTTTGCGCTGATTTTTTAGTTTTGGGAATAAGAAGAGGTCACAGATCCTAGGTCAGGGCTGTAGTAATCATATTTTTAAATAAATTATAACTGGCCAATCATACATAAAAACTTTTTCTCGCAATACTTTCTGAGTGACCTGGTAAGTAAAAATCGCCCAAAGGCGCTTTTAAACTGTCAGATGTTCAAACTAGCACGAACTCGCTCTTTTGACTACCGTGCCGTCGTCGTATTTGTTAGCTATTGCCTTACTTTGAAAGCAAACTTTAAATTGCATGTCATAGTTTGTTTTTCTTTACAGGTTACGTTACATACCCACAAATTGTAGTCATCTAAAGACTAACACATTTTGTATAAAATAAAGTAAAGGATAATTTTCTAACTAATTTTATGACATGTTCTTTACTTCGTGGCTAAACAAGTATGAATAAAACCGTTAAAGTAGACGTGTTAGAGTTTTCTAATTTCAGCCTTCGAAGTGAAAGCTTTCAAAAATCGCGCGAGCGTAACCGCCCGAGGTCGACAATAAATGACTTCGGTATTGTGGCACCATTTCTTTAACGTAGGTAAAAGACTTTTATTTTGCTCGCGTTCAGTCGCACTTGATCTAATCAAAACTTCGCAAATTTGTTTACATAGTACATCACTCTGGCAGGGAAAACGTATTCACCACACGTAACCGTCACTACACGCCGACACTTTGTCTGATGTTACGCTATCCTCGCTTAGAAGACTCTTTGCTTTAAAAATAAAATTGTAATGTGTTAAAATTTTACATCTTGCTTTTGTAGACATAACCTAATTCCTGCAAAATCATTTTGTGACACCCACATGCAATTCATTAAAACTGAAATCCACTTTGCCAAGTAAGTTCACTGCACAAATATATATGGACGTGACAGTACGATAGCTGCTTCTTCTTTGATTGTTCTACGAAAGCAATTTCTATTCAAATGGCCAAGAGTTCGACTTCAGCTTTAATATAAATGCCGTCGAAGTAAGTACAGTCGAGATAGACAGGGACAAGATGCTGCTATCGGTATAAATTAGCGTTGGTGTTGTATCGCGTTGGAACAATACCGCTGTCACGGTGGCCATCGTATCGATTGTCTCCGGCTGTCCATTTAGCGCCACCGAGAAATCATTCCATTTTAATCCTTGCTGTTCAAATAATAGACGCCAATACAACTTATCAAGGCCATAGTAACGTAGGAAGTAGCTACTATTGCAGATGGCAGGTGACAAGAAGTCGATAAATTTCCAATACAAAGCTTCAGCAGTAAATATAAAAAAGCGCAACTTTTATCTTTAAAAGCAGTTGCTAAATGTTCAAGTTGTTTTGGAAGTGTTTAGTGCAGTGCAGAAAACAAATCCTAGAGAAATTATCTTTAAGAAAATTAAATATTTTTTTAAATCATCGTCAATAGTTGATATGCATGTATTTTCAATAAAAAAGATATTTTTTTATATATGTAATTTATGAATTTATGCAAAGGATATTGCAGAATAATGTATGGTAACAGTTGTGTTTATATTAAATTATTACATTTCGGAATGGCAGTGTTCATCGCCCACTCATGATCCAAAATATCACTAAAAAGTACTCATTAAAACATAAAACATGTACAATCTGGAATGTTATCTAACAAAAACCATAATCATCTCCAGTCATAATAATAAACTTTCTTACTTAAATAATGATTTTTTTTTAACTACGTTAATAAGTTGAAGACTTATAAGATGATCATAAATGATATCCTATAGATGTTTGATAGGTGTGTTAGATTACCATAGATAATTTGTCATGTTAGTTAAGCTTAAAAAAGTTTTCTATCTTCATTCTACAGAAATCAATAAATTATTTCGATGGGATTTATAGAAAGACTGAAAAGAATAAAAACATTTTTAAGTCGTGATGGTTTACAACCATGACTATTGTACATACTACCGGTTTTAAGAGTGCTGTGATATGTGAAGTTACCAAGCTAAAAAGATATCGCACGCATATGGATGTGTCTCTCACAGCACATACTTATATTTAGTATACATATATTAGTTGCTTTATTGTATTTAGTTTCGATCTGTTGATAATGTGTATTTTTTAATTTTTCATCAATTTATTGCAAAAGAACATTGCGCGCACTTAAAACAAAACTGCGTTAGCCACGAGCCAACGGGGAGCAATAAACACTGTTCAATACTTGGATAAAACAGTTGTTCGTGCAATTACTTTCATCTTTAGTGATCTATGGAGCGCTGTTTCTGTTAAGTAGCTTCACACCGCCGCTCACTTCTCTGTTATAGTGATGAGCTAAAGAGATTTAAAGTTTCCAACACAACTCGTGACATTGTTAAAGTTTTCTATTCATTAAAAAACAAACAATGTTAGTACATTACGTACCAGAAATTGAATTGTGGAGGTTATGATTTCTCCATGACAAGCGAAAATATGCGACACAACCTTGAATTATTTGAATATAATATACAGTAATTAAAAAAAAATCTCGAGTTCATTACTAGTAATGTATCTAGTATACGTATAAGACAAATATAACGAATTTATATATTTCCGGTACTGAGACCTACATAAAAAGAAAAATATAAGCATATCATTCGGGTTTACTTACAACTACAATGAAGAAACGATTTTTAAATTCACCTTATAATGACTGATAAGTCCGCTCTAGAAAATAGTTGCTAATTAGTGCGTTAATACTAATAATTACTTACCCAAGTTATTCCATTCTTCACGGTGTTTTTCAAAACAAAACTACGATATTGATACACTACTGCTTGTTTTGCGGCAGAAATATGTTTTTCGACAATAAACATCTACCACTCGGAAAAAAACCGGTTTCTAAATCAATGCTTTAAATTTTAATTTTAAAAGGAATACGATTTTACATAACCTAAAATAATATTTATTTATATATTTTAATAAAAAAAATTTTTCGAACATATCCAAACGGTTGAGATGGGCCATGATTAGGCTGGCCCAACTCTAGGAAGGGCTGCCTGGCCTGGAGCAACTTCAACTCGTCAGATTTATGAAGTGGCACGCTCGTGCCTAACCGCCTCCCCGAACGCACATTACCCCCCTCTCGTCCGTCGAGAATGCGGCTTGCTCACTCTTTGTAACGGCATACGGTTAGTTTTGAACAGGGAACAAGTACTAGACTTCCATGTTTTCAGTTAGTGGTCTACTAAAATTATTAAGTTATACGGATTTCATTTAAGTCACGCGGTAATAAATTGCTTATAATAAAAACATCCTAAAAGGATATTAAAATTGTTTGTAAATGTTTCCAGAACAGAAATTATTGATCTCCATATAGACAATATCTTGCAAGCTAGCATAGGATATCGCTGTTACTTTACCAACCATTTACCAATCTATTTGCAAAAACATCATTAAGTGTAGGTTTACATCACAAATTTAACAATATATACACTAATAATTAACGCGTTAAAGTAGTTGTAGTCTACAACTAGTTTAACGTTAGCAAAATTTAGATTATGTGAAGGCATACATTTGTAATTTTTTATTCGGGGTTAATTTAAGCATTGTGCGGATTTAGCAAATACATAATATTATCTATCATTCACAAAAATTAAAAATAGTTTTTAGAAAGCTATATGTATGTCTAATAAGCTGGAGTTTAGTAGATATTGTATTATTGTAATAAAATATAATTTAGAAAGTAAATGGAGTAATATTTAATCTACTGCAAACAAATAAATTGATAACGATCGATGCATTTTGTTCGAAGTAAAGCCAATTAGCATTAAGTTTCTATACGTAAATGGCAAATAATTGAACTTTGCAAACCAATCTCGGATTCATTTCCCCTCGCAGTTGCTAGAGTATTGAATAAGATAGCGTGTCTCGATACGAAATCGTGACATCGTTGGTTGGTATAAATATAGATTTGTATAGGATTACCAGCGGTCGCACGTTCCGGAGTCATTAAAAGGTACAATCGAGAAAATTATCCGCCGCCCGGGGTGTTCTCAGTCGTAAATTCCTTCGTTTTATTTTACGAAGTCTTAAATCTGTGCATAAAATTGTCGCGGGCGAAATGAGAACGTCTCGTTTAATTAGATGCGACCGCTGTGTCGTCAGTTGCGTCACGCTGAATGATCTGCCCCGCTCCTCCCCCACTCCCCCATCTTCACTTTACTCATTTGTTTTAAAACTATCCGCAAAAGATTTTAACGAGATTACTCAGAGAATATTTTATAGGTCATCTTGTAAGATTTATTTCAAAGTGATTTGTAGGACATTTCGCATTAGTCCAGATTAAAAAAATGCAGTCGTTAAACCGAAACTAAAAAATATAAACTGACTGACCCGTAGGTAAATAACCCTGCCTTTTTCGCTAGGGGTGGCGGATTCGATCGCACCCAGGACATACATTCATGTGATGTACATTTGTGTTTGTTCTGTCTGCTTATTAATATACATTTAATTATTTATTTGAAAATACCTATGTATGTAAATATTTTTGTAGTACAAATATATTTTTAAGCAAATCTGTCATTTGAAACAATGGTCATGGCACATTTTGTTCAAATTAAAGTACATGTGTAGAAAATATGCAAGAATGATCAAATACGTAGAAAAAATATTAATCCAATATTAGGTTAATTCAATAAATATATTTATGTACAACATTAACATTATTTTATATTACTTTCTCAAAAATTTGTGATAAGTTCAAAAAGCACTTTATCGTTGTATAGTTTCCGTGAGGATCTTGAGAGCCATTATTAGCTAAGAGCGCACAACTGAACATCAAAAAGCTTATAAAACGTATTTCGTTTTATAAGGCTGTTTAAAATTGGCTTTGGTTGAAAATAAACTTAGTTTGAATCTCGAACGTTCAAGAAGCGAACTACCATCGACTAAAATCTCTGCAATATGAGAGGGGTAAGGTCATTTAAAGGCGGTCTCTATACGTCTGCATCAAACCCAAAACAGTATTGGTGCGACTCTCATTTAAATTGAATACATTTCACGAAGTACAGACAGCACCTATTATGATATATACAAGCAGCGTTAACTATACATAATCGGTCGTTTGGTGTCTTAAAGAAAAATTACAGATGGTGATTTACAAAAATATTAAAAAAATATGTTTTCCTTGTATGCTTTTATTTACACTTTATTTAATTAATCATAACTGTTGTGTCAAAAAAATCAGCCTATATGTTCGAGTCTAATTAAACAAATGTAATTTCAACATAACACTTAATAATTTTCAATAACCAAATTATAACGAACAGAAATAAAACAAACTTTATAACATTGGAGAGCTAATGTTAGCCACAATTAATTGTGACAGGGTAAAAGCTTTGTTCATTTTCCAAATTAAATTTTGAACGAACTCTGTATCCAGATGAAAACAAAAAGGAAATGAATAATTGTTACATGTTTGTTACACAACGTTATATACTTTATTACGACTAAGTTATTTACGTAATAAACTCTGCTACACCAAAGTTGTTTGTTATATGACTTGGTTCTCTTACATTTTGCCTCACTGTAATAAGACACGCGACGCTAGTCTTACTATGAACTCTTCTTGGCTTTTTGTCGACGCCAGAAAATGCATTTCGTACTATTGTTACAAAAGCTTAGTAGAGTTCTAAGAATACTGCGATGCAACACTTTCTCTTGCGAGATTTGGAGTATTTTGGTTCTTGCTGTGTATACTATGGTTAAATGTTATGTTCAAAATTGCAAAACTCCTTGAATGATTCCGTGGCGAAGTGATTTACCCGTTTGTCTTGTAACGCGGAGTTCCCGGGTTCGATTCCCGGGCCACTGGAGTAGTGGAGTTTGGATTGTGGTAGGGTTTTTCGAACACGCCTAGCTAGCTACCATCCTCAATGTCAATCTGCCGCCATAACAGCATTACTGTGTTTCGGCAGTCATACATGTGAGAGCCAGATGTATTCTGTGTGAACACGTTCCACCGTCTAAAACCCCATTTTCACTTAGCATCAAGTCTTAGCCCATAATCCATAAAAAAACATAAATATTTATTATAAAATTTGTTTTACACGTTACGTCTGCTTAGAGCTACGATTAATATATTATCTCACTTGTTCAGTGATTTATGTGAAAAATGCTACGACCACAAAGTGGCTATCGACGCGTGGATCTAAGTTCGACCGAAGTGTGCCTTCACTGAAAGAATTCGCACATTTTATGTCGTAATAAAAATTGTAAGTAAAACATTGTGAGCTGGACAGAGTCAGGTCACGATATGCCCGCGGCGGAGAGCCGTCACCGCCACTTGAGAAATTTACGGGCGCTTTACGAGCGTCACCTTCAACGGGTTGGGATGTCTGAATCTAAATTGATCTCTTATATAATTAGTTATTACATTTTATTGTTTAATTTATAACAGAAATAAGTATTATATATACAAGGAAATATATAAGCAGAATATATCGCTGAAGTCCACAAACGTTACCTTGCTATTATAAACTTATTCAACTTTTAAGTTGTTTATTCTGTATTTTTTTTAATTTTATTTATTTAATGAAATCATGTCGATAACATTTGTTAATTTTATAGATAAATTCAGACTGTAAGTATTAGATTACTTACAAAACTCATTGAATAGTTTCATTTAACATACCTTTGTATCATCGTTGTTGTCTTGACGTATTTGGTATTGTAAACATTAAAAGAGGTCATCATTTCCATATTTATTAAAAGTTTCTTATTTCCACTTTTTCATTAGAAAACTCTGGCACATCCTCACCTCGCAAATTCCTCAATGCCTGAAGACTAGTCTTCACCCAGTGCATCCTTCCTGCGATCACCTACGGAGCGGAAACATGGAATCTGACAGCTGGAACGTGCGATGGAAAGAACTATGCTCGGTATTTCTCTAAGGGATAAGATCCGAAACGAAGGAATTCTACAGAAAAAAAAATAGTCGATATAGCTCTTAAAGTCGTCAAGTTGAAGTGGCAGTGGGCTGGCTATATCTGCCCAGTCACCGATGGCAGATGAGGGTCTTGGAGTGGAGGCCGCGCATAGGATGAAGTAGTGTAGAGCGCCCTCTTACCAGATAGACCGATGATTTAATTAGGACGGCGTGCAGCGGCTGGATGAGAAGAGCAGAGGATCGCATAAGGTGGAAGGCATTGGAGAAGGCCTATCACCAGCAGTGGACTTACACATGCTCTAAATGATGATTTCTCCGTCTGTAAACATGCCTATAATTTTATTTCCTTTTTATGGCTTATGGGATACTTCTTGATTTCGAATTCAGGTAATGTCAAGTGATAATGAAGCTGTAGATAAGGTACACTAGGTAGGTAGCTGTAGATAAGTAGAGAAGGTATACCAGGATCGTCGATGAAATAAATCGGCCTTTCACATGTATTACTGTTGGACTACAGCAATGCTGTTATAGTGTTAGATTGATATTTTGAAAGTGATAGCTAGCCGGGCTCATTCGAAAAACTCTACCACCATCCATAATTTTCAGTCATACCTACAATCCCTCTATTTTTTTTAAATGAATTTTAAAAACACTTCATTTAATTAGCGATATATGAGAATATACATAGTTATATTAAGAGACATGAATTTCATGAATCACGTAACTAGTATTTTTGTTAAGAGCGATGCTTTAATTCAAAGGCAATAGAGCGAACCAACTTAATTTTCAGGCTCGCCGCAGATTCCTTTGTATGTAACATCGTCAGATTAACGAAGTTTAAGCTCAAAGTACCAAACACGAGGTCGAGCTTTGGAATTGCTTTCAAACGTAAGGAATATGTTTATATTTCCTGTGAATATAAAATAAACATCGATTGTTTCTTTAATATATTTAGTCAATTAATGTCAACAGAAAAAAAGTCTATTTTTACCGGTTAATTTGAACAATGCCGTTTCTTTTTGTTTAGTGTTTTTGATTTCTTCATTTATTTTGTTCAAGTAAGAAAGAAAGTATTATATCTTCGAATAATAAGTCACCAAATGGATTTTTTTTAACTTAATATATATCAAACTTTATATATTACTGGCCAATTTTGATTAAACTTATTTCCTTCGTTACATACATTTTAAATATTACGAAACATACATTTTAATACAACAAATGTTACTGAATAATATTAAAAAATATCGCTAAAATTTAAGCCTATTGAACTTATTTGAATTTTTTTTATTGAAAGACCGTACAATTTATTTACAATATTTTTTATTTATATCATTACATTATAATAGAAACGTTACTGATTATTAAACTTCCTTGTAATTATCGATGTACTATATTTGGACGTATTCTAGATCCTAAGTCTTATACAAAGCTACCATGACCTCTTTCAGATTAATAGAAAAGCAGTCACTGAGCTACTCACATGTTTTTTACGCTGTGTGAAAATCCCAGTTTTTTTTGTATTTGCTAAACACGATAGGCCACTTAGTACCCCGTGTCGCAGCCGGTCGTAACTTAGCACCGTTCGATACTGCTGCCATATTCGTTCGTTCTTTTTCGTTGCAATTTACTGCGCGTCGCCGCCGGGGGCCTACCGCCATCGTCCAGAAAAGATACCGATTTATTCACATTTTGTTTGCAAGTGGAACCACTGAACCCAGTATTTATGTTACCCAATGCCTGCTTTTACGAATCGTTAACAATGCACGTATATATTAAAAGTTGCGGCACAGCACATGCTATCAATATGTTTTATCTTTCACCGAAAGTCCCATTTAAATCTCGAACTGTCCATTTTTACTTACTTCCTCCTTTTTAAGCAGAAATCACTTAAACATCTTTCATACTACTAATATTATTTCTAGTAAACTATTGTCATCAATATATTTAGTATTAACTATATTAATTATTTTCTCAATCGTACTAATTATAAAATTAGATCACTGGTTCCTCAGCAGACTGATTCAATTTTAAAGCAACTATTGGCTTATTTTACCAAAGATTAGGAAAGAATTTAAAGTATTTTTATACAATCAAAACAGACATTTTTTTAAATCTTGTAACTTGTACCTCTAATTTCAATTCCCGTCACATATGCTTACTGATAGAGAATATAACTTAAGCATTATATTAATTAAGTGTAGTTTAGGAATGGTGTAGTGAAGTAGTTAAGTAGAATACATAACTACTACACTATCTTCATATATTAGCAGAGTAAATTTTAGGGTATATTATATTAAGTTAATATTTATTCTTTCATTTCGTCTCATTAGAAATAATCTACTAGAAAAGTTACTTATATGTGAAACAAAGAGAATACTAGAATAGTTTAGTACGACTTCTAGAATAGAACATTTTCCAGATTTTATCCTGGAAAACATTATGTGTAACATGTGCTCAACCTGTTATGCATATATAAACATATATTCGTTATGCCCATTTTCTGGTGCACTCTTGTTTGGGCGTTGCATGTACTCTTACTATACTGGAAATAAATATAGACAACTTTTATACGAAGAAATATGGACGCCTCTGGCAGCCTGTTTTACAGTTTAATATTGTTTTCGATCAGTCGCAAGTAAACGTCTGCTTTGGGCCGCCCAGCCTCTCAGGACGTTTTACTTGCTACATCGGCTTTGTAACACAAAATAGAAAACTGACTACACATTGGCGGGTTTTGAAATTTCTAGACTCTTTTACAGTGTACAATATTAATAAAATTTTGTGTAGAAATACATTCTGTAATATTTTGCATGTTTAAAATTTAATCAGTGTTGAAATCCATGTTTATCACTAAGCTATACAGAAAGTTTAATCTAAACGTAGACCCTACTAAAAATCCGATTAGATGGTAAGGCTATTGGCTCTTTGCGTTCATGGATGTGGTATTTGCGTAGTGCGGATTTTAGTGTCAGATGCGCCACTCTCCACGTATATCACCAGCGCCTCTCTACCCGTGGTCCCAATTACTCGTTGAAATCCTTGTCCACTGTAATTGGATTGGGCTGGCAACCGGACTTGTTGGCATTTTAATTGTGCTATTGTGACGGCGGACATCGCCCGCCGCTTGCAGCGACACCGCGCCGATAGATGAACGTAATTTTTTTCTCTTACTCTTATTTGCTGCTTATACACTGAGATTTACTAATGGATTCGCTGAGCTATTAGCTAATTTTTTCACACTTTTAGTGAATTTAATCGAAAAGTGCTTTCTTTTTTATCTCGAGTCCTTTTGGAAGTATATTTTATATAAACTCCTCATTTTACATTTTCCTTGGAGGTTTTATGTCGTTATGAAGAACGTGGGAATCAAAATACGATTAAAGCGTCAAATATGTTTTCAAAGGATTGAAGATGCGATGTTTTTGGAAACCGAAACATTAGTAGAATGACTGACACGTATTGTGAAATAGACTTCGAAGAATCGAGGTGTGTCTTTAAATTCAAAGAATTTCAAAAGGTCCTGTTTCATACGAAACTTTTTGTTCAGACCATTTTTCTGTCAATTTTATTTAGTAATTAAAATACATTTCTGCTTAAAAATCTTACGGTTTTTAACTATTAATTTCCAACTAATTGCAAAGGATTTTTGAGTCATTTTGTTTATTATTTATTAATTAATCTATTTCTAAATTAATGTCGATCACTCTCTTAGCAGAATATTGGAAGTTCCAAATATTGCTACATTTTCATCCTTTTCATTTATCTTTTCTTTGCTAGTGAATAAAACATGCAGGGCGATACATTTCGAATACATTATTCAAATTTTAGAAATAAAAACAAAGTCAAAGTGACAGGTACATAAATTCTTAGTGTTCATTTTAGTTAGCAAACTTTCCTTCGATGCCAATCGCAAAGGAGCTGTGTAGTGGAAAGAAATATACGTTTTGGCGTTCAGTATGCGCCTTTGATCTTTAATCATAAGACTGAATATCGTGTTAATGGAGTTTTAAAGTTGGCTACTCATTCCTATTATATTCGAAGAGTTGTTTGTTGATGTTAATTTAAATTTTAAGCTCCAGTTAACCAGTACCAGGGCTTATTCGTCAATTTGAATCTTGCTCTTGGAAAATTCCTTGTTCGTCTTTACGCGCCATCTCTTTTGTATTCCCTTATTCAGTGTTTATTATCGGCACAGTTTTATCGACGGCCCCAGTTGTTGTCGACTCTTATCTGAAATTGTATTACAAACAATTTACATTCCGTCCTTATAATGGAGAAAAGTAAGTTGTACTGGTTCTAAGTTATTAGCAATTTTGTGCTTAACATGCTCGAAATGGATTTTGGTTTAATAAACTATTTGTTTCTTTGTTTTAAAAATCTTTCGCATCGTTTTAAATTTGAATTCTGTCCCCGTCTTCTACGAAAAGGTATCGAATGCTTCGCCTTTGTATCACTTTTTGCGCGATTCTATATTTTGCTCCGATTCAAACAATATTTATGACCACCGTTCTAACTTTTGTTAATGTCGGTGAACAATAGGCACTTGTTTATAAATAAACGCGATGTTAGGCGATGTTACGTTGATAAATGTCGGGTTGTTAATATTTACATATGTTTCAGATATTCTTTTCTACACATTATTGTAATATTGTTTATTAATATAATACTATGTAATAGATACATCCTACCAAATATTTTATCACTTGGTTAAAAGGTGGAAATCTATAAGTTTTATTAACAAAAGTCAAGTTATTGAAATTATTTTTTTATTTATTTTCTGATTTTTATTTACGGTGAATGACTTTAATCGTCAATTTAAGCAAAATTTTAGTTGAGGTAAAATATTGTTAAATGCTCGCAAGTTTAAATCGTAAACGGCTAAAGTCAAAGAAAAAAAAAGAAAAGCTCTGCAATCACTAACTCAGTTGTTAACTAACATCACTGATTAAATAACTTTTAAGTAACTTTTTGTGATATTGTAAATTAATAAGACACTCATGTTACAGTTAAAGTAAAGCCACAAAATTATAAGTTATGTTCATTAAAATAGAGTTATAGGGGTTCATTTGTAGTAATATTGATTAATAATTAATTCATCATCTTACAAATATTTTGTAATACAATATTATCCTAAACATTCGCTATGTGTTTTCCACAATTATTAATTCTTTTGAACAGAATTCGCAACATGCAGACTACACTCGCGCGGCGCTTGTATTGAACTTATCGTTTCGTTTCGATTTCCAAGCCGACAACATACACTCCATACATAAATAATGTGGCTGGCTTCAACATTTGTTCGCTTCATTCTTGCGCTATGAATGTTAAATATGTGCTCGAAAATATTTCCTAAAACTGAAAAACTTCAGAACACTATTATGTTGCTATTGCATAATCCGACCAACCTCATTAACAAAATAAATAGTAATTTGAAATACTGTATGATTATTCCTCATGTAATTTTTTATTCTACATTATTTCAAAATAGTCTTAAATGTTCTATATCACAGATATAATTAAATGGCCAAGGGTATGTCGGACACGCATCACGAAGGGTTCGCAGATAAGGTAGGCATAAAATTGTAAGATATTGATAGTAGTTAAGTTAACCAACTCAATCAATAAGTTTATTTACTGATATCCGAAATAGCAGTTCGGTGCGTGTGTTTTAGGCTGTTTTGTAAAATAATTATTAGCAGTGAAAAGACGGCAGCGTGAATATAAATTAAATTAGAAATAATAATTATCGTGAAGTTGTTAGGGAAGGAGATTACTTTTGTCACAAGTTATTTTCTTTCTTTTTCTATTAATTTAATGGAACGATCTGTAAGTCGTTTCTGATCTTACCGGTATTAAATTTATTTTCGTTAAAAGATCTGTAATTTCCTAAATCGCTTTTTAATTATGCAGACATGTAAATGAATTTCAACTCATTGAAAATATAATATTATGTGATTTATAAATAATTACAAAGTGTACTACTAATATAAATGGAAAATATTCATTATTTTTATTAAAATGTTTGTATGATAATAGTACATATTATATATATTAATTCTCGCTAATTTTTGTTAGTCGCGCTATTCGATAGATATATTACCAATAATTATATTTATTTACATCAATAACATTATGTTTTTGTTTTGACTACTTGTTATATTTTTTAAATTTTCAAAAATTATTTAGTTATGTGGACATACGCTACAGGTAACATCCTAACGCGGTACTAGTTCTGCAGAATAGCTTCTCCCGTAATTAAAAATAGTAAAAATGCTACTGATACTCAACAGGTGGAGCTGATTTAAGTAAAAAGTTCATTTAATTTTAGTATTTCATGAAAAAATATTATATTTTTATATTGCTGTAGCATCTATAGAAATAGCCAATTTGTGACAATTTTACAATTCTCAATATTCCAGTTTATGAGAAAGAGCCCGCTGACAGGCAGACGGACGGCAGGGGCTTAGTAATAGGGTTCCGTTTCGCACACTTTAGGCAGGGAACCCCAAAAATCGACTTGCAATTTTTATTTTCTTCACTCAGTTTTAATTATAGTATAGTGCCTGCTGTCACACTTTGCTTATTTTTTTTAAAAGAAAGTTTTACATTCAGTCAACTCCCAAGAGCCCCTTTGGCCCCGTCACTGATTCAGGACTTAAATGGCGCAAAGCTTCTGATTCGATTATTGTCAATCAGAACGTTCTTCGCGAAACGCTACGACGTCGTTAAATCGTATTACTCATTTATCTCAAGCCCTACCTTATAACAGTTTAGTAGAAGTATACTTATTTAAGTTATCTTGCGTTGCATTATTTAAATTGAAATTTTATACGCCGTGATAATAACACAACACAATACATACCTATAGAGCTCGCAATAATGTTAGTGGTAACGTATACATGTTTCCTTTTACTAATAATGTAATATTAATAAAAAAGTTATATACTTGTGATAAATTTTATCATATATAAAAAAGCGTAATCATTTAGGGAACTACTTGCAAAAATGGGTTGAATTAGACTTTTACTTGTAGCAGAGCGATGTTATAATCAATTTTAATTTTCAAAATTCGTTACATACATTGTTTTAATTATATTATCATGCTAATAAATGTCTATACTGCAAACGTCAATAAAATTTTACATTTTGTCCTAAAAACATGAGACAGTTCGAATTAAAATCGTAGCTATCGAATAACTTTATGCGTTGCTTATTAACGCGGTAAATTTTGTTCGTAAAAACAGGGGAAAATTGTTTTCGAATTGTAAGAAATAGCGGACGTATCGTAATTGTAAATAATTCGCATCTGGTCCTTTGCGAAATATACCCTATAGATGACTAGAGCAATTTTCACGTCACTATGCACTTTGTCATTATGCATCAGAATCGTGACGCCTCGAGACAACTTGCAATTATTATGTATGTAAAAGAAATTCTTTCCGACTTAGAGCTTTGAAATCTATGCAGCGGTGTTAGTTAATATATGTGAAATAGGAAATTTAACAATACAACATGCCAAGTGTTTTGGTTTACTTTTAATTTATTGTTGTATTTTAGGAATGAAAATTTTGACGAAATATTTCTTTTTTACAAAAACTGTTTCTAAGATTCTCTTTTGTTTGTTCAATATAAATATCATGAAATTAACTAAGTTTTATATCAAAAATTATTTATAAATATTACCCTTATACCTATCTTTAGTATTTTTAATATTTTATTAGTAAACTAATTAACTATATAGAGAATTCTGCTCCATGGACGGCATAAGGCTTGAAGTTCACATTATTATAACGAGCTAGCGGCGCACCACCGCGGTGCTGCAAAGCAAACTGTGCCTACGGCCACTCGAATAACTGACACTTTTCTATAATGGCCCTGATCGGGCATGCGATAACAAGCCGACGATAGCTGAACCCGTATTTTATTTATATATTAACTCGTTTCTTTTTCAATAACGCTCTTTCCCTAGCGCATCGGAAATTTTGCTCTTTTATGGCATCAGCGCTATACTAGTTATTTACTAAGATAATTATCCGTCCATAATATTGAATATTAAAAGACAAATTGAAACATCGAATAACTATCGACAACACAAAGAGCTCTTGAGAAAGGCTGATGCATTCCAAGTTTATTAGGAAATATTATTTTGTTCGATATCTACTAACATCGATTATTATTTTCTTTCAAGTTTCGTTATCTTTACGAGAACTTTCACGTCATTTTATTACTTGAGGAAGGTCTGTATCGATCACTAAACTCATGAAGTACGTGTTTTCTTAAGAGATATTTAATATCCTTATTTTGCATTCCTATATCTTAATAATTTCCGTTCTTAATATTTTGTTTATTCTATTTTAGGGA
Source organism: Pharmacophagus antenor (assembly GCA_018245475.1). Lineage (NCBI taxonomy): Eukaryota > Metazoa > Arthropoda > Insecta > Lepidoptera > Papilionidae > Pharmacophagus > Pharmacophagus antenor. Next base: position 10,853 of record DWQX01000289.1, on the reverse strand, counting down.
AGAATTTAGGTTGTGGACAAGTGAGGACGAGCATAGAGCGACACCCGTGGCGTCGGGTTCATTAGGAAGCCGCAAGCGCCGCCATTGTTAACGTTTTTAATTCACGTGTCCGCCGCACGCGCCTTCCCCTATGTGCACCGACTGCTGGGAAATCTCGCTGGAAAATTAACGCCACAATTTTTAAATCTTTTTTACTCGTTTGCGAGGCGCTTCCATTTTATTTATTTCACGCTTCGATCGCTGCGCGGCGTTTAGTTGATACTTTTATTTTGTTTAAAAAACTTTTACAGTTCTCACTTTGCGTTTCGATTCTCTCACTGTCTTTTTGTTACGAGAACGTGAAGCATATATTTTACTTTGGATTAAATAATTTGGATATTTCAGGTTTTCCGATACATGTTATATTAATAAGTACCAATATTGTAATGAATAGAATTAGTAAAACACTAAATTGAAAATACTGATATCAATGTTGTAACATCACCTTATAATATTGGATGAGATAAAAAGTTTAATTGTTTTGACGGTTATAACAAAACACGCCTGCGCGTCTGTGCATGACAAGTTATCGCCATAGAAAAGCGTTCGATCTTAATTAGTTTTCACATCTCTCAGCGTCTAGTGCGATACGATCTCTCACTTGTTACAATTTGTTTTTCTTTGGCACAAAAACTTGATACCCTTTTGTTTCAATGGATTTTTATTTGGATACTCCCCAGTGATGTATGGTGATTGGTTCCCTTGTCCCACCTTGTATCTTGTTTATAATCATAGTAATTCTTTTGGGTTTATCCCGTGTAATAAAGTTACTGACATGTTTTTGTGTTTTGATTTAGATAATAATTATATTTATGCGTTAAAAAAAAAGCAGCATGTCCTTTGTTTTTTACTTTTGAATAACTGCTCAAACTACACACGATTGTATAAGATTAGTATTTAAACTTATAACGTGTTTGTATCATGTAGTGACATAAATCGAGACATAATTCTCACTTATTGAAATATATGCAATATTTAGGTATGATTTACTAATATTGAAAAGGTTTGTCACATTAGATTTAATAATTATTACTTTTTAAATCTTAGCATATACCGTTTACGTGATATGTTGACATTGCTTTTAATTACACTCAAAAATAGAATAATACCGATGTAGACTTTAAAGGAAATAGCATCATCACAATTTTTTTTTATTTGTGCACTTGTGCGTCTAGTATTGGGCATATTTATATACTGTGATAAATTTTAATTAAACCTATAATTGGTTATTTAAAATAACGAATTATACACGCGTATAATTGAACAAGACACTTAATACCAAATTTATAAAAACCTTCACTTTATATTTTTAGAGAGAAAGTGAAAACAATACAAAAATAGCGTAACGAAGACTGTTACTTCAATTTAAGCAGAAATACTGGGTTGAATTATATCTTAAATAAATTGATTTAATTGCCATCACTCGTTATCGTTACGAGTCGGCATCTCGTTAGTTTTACGACATCTGTTATTCTTTCGTCCAATTTAATATTTACTGCTTGTCAAATATTATTTGGTTCGTTACGCCCTGGCTGTTGCAATTTACACTTATTATTTTTGTTTGCAGTTTGCCGTCGAACTTATAAAATTCAGTTTAACAGAATGTGACTTTTTAAATTAGTTAAATTTCTCACGATCTGGTTGTATTTAACTATAAAAAGATCATTCAAGTATTGTTCACTACTTCATACTCTTGCCGAACGCCTAAATCTTTGTTTTAATGTTAACATTAATAGAATCATAAAATATTAATTGATTTATTAACAGTGACAGGAAGTAAACATTTTGCAGTAAGCAAACATTTTGCATCTAGAAAACGTGGTTTAGCTTAATTAATTGTCAATATTCTTAACAGTTGTTTTATGTAAGGTCAAGGTACTTTCCCTGTTGACCTGATCATTTAAACCATAACACATTTTAAAATGAAGTTTGACACATGACAAAGCTGCTGCTGTATAAATTTTATAGTTTTAGGTGGACTTCATGTTCTGTCTCGTGTTGTCTGTGCGTGGCAGATTTCCAGTGGAGTAAACAAATAACATTTTAAGCGATGCGTGATCTTTCGCGGGCACCGAGTAGCCGCACTGGATGAACAAAACGCTGGCCGCGGCAAATTGATATCCGACCGAGTGTGAAATGACTATGGACCGCCTTCCTGTCGTTAATAGTTTTGTTAAGGTTATGACATTTCCAATGATGAATTCTTCTTGTGCTGACTTTCTAAATTCTATAAATCGCGAAAAATACGCGACGGTGCAATAGCTGTTCGTTAACTTATTATACTTCTAGTTGGTAACACTTATCAGAAGTATAACAATTATACGGTATACTTTATTTCCTTGGCATATATTTTTTTTTGATGTACATTTATCATCGTCTTAGAATATATAACATTCAACTCATACTTACAACAAATCATAGTTCGATTCTATTGCCCGGTTAAATTATTAAAATACACATTATGTTATCACATTTATGTTTCGTATGTTTTTAATAGAAACTATGCCTTTACAATGCAAAATGATTCTATTGAAGTTTGCTACAATTTAAAGACATTATGTATTTGTCACTTGCACTCTTAGTGTACAGATTGGTTATTGTTTTTATTATTGGCATTTTCTTTATTCTTTAAAAGAGTATTACCTCCTTTAATTTATTATTGCAAGCCTGTCCTGTGCGTTTTATTTTTTTTTACTTTCTTCGTGTTAGTCAGCTCAAGAACGATACCTGGATTTGGTATGCGATCTAATGTTTATATCATATTTGGATTTAGTATTATTGGAAAGTCTGTTAAGTTATATAAACCAACATACTTTAGCTGTTTATTTGAATGTTTACACTCCTTAAAGGAGATTATATAATATGATTCTTTGCTATAGTACTTAACGAATTAGTTCAAAATGTCTATAATATAGATTTGCAATGCAGCGTCACAAATGAAATTACCGGTAAATTATACAGTCTAAAATATTTAACGATTATCATTTTAATATACTTGATTATTACACCAATAGATCACTTCTACCTCGCATAAAAGAACCAGTCTGTTTATGACGTTGAATCATTTTCAACCAAACGGTATTTCTCATTCGCTTTGTTCACAACAAACAATATTTCGGGATATCATTGTTTTCACTTAGTCAATCGACATTTTTCACTTATTTCAGCTCAGATTCTGTAACTTGTTATTTTGGGTATATTTCACTAATTATTTTAAGTTTCTTTCCCTTTCTTCTACTCTGTGATAAAATTATCATTATTAGGTAGCTTGATCGTTTTTTATTACATATTGGAACAATTTTTTATTGTAAATACATTCTTAAGTTCGCAGAAGTGGTAGATATATTTATTACTTCTGGATCGACAAACTTATGAAACATCAAGTCTCAGCTTCAAGCCACTATCATTTATTGCGTGAACATGCCAGCGAACCAATGAGCACAACTGGTAATTTATTCAATGTTATTGTTATGTTATTTGTATCCTATAACTACTGATAAAAGTAAACAGTATATTAGCAACGTCATATTTTATTTTTTCTGAAAAATGCATTTATGTTCTTATGGTGTTACTACTTGGCTTACTTATACGTATGGTTGCAGCGAACATTAACTTCCTTGTTGCGTGTGATTTATTCATTGTTCGCAGAACAACAAACTACAAATAATATTAATAATGTGTTTCGAAGTCACCATTGAAGCACAATTTAAACATTCGCTAATATTTTAATAATTTTACGTACACAACTAAATTTTATTGAACCATAATTTTAAATAAGATATAACAAGTAGCGAATACAGAAATTATTACATTTTTGTACAATAAGATAATATATTCTAGCTTCAACGCAAGAGTACGGGTGCGTGTACGAAAATGAGATGATTACTAAGTTACCAGCTTTTCACTTACGAACATTTGTGGTTTCTTTTTTTTTTCATCATACAGTAAATGTAATTGTAACAAACAACGTAGTTTTAAATATAGAATGGTGGGAAGATAACTTTATTACATTCGTGACATCTCCAATAGGGCTTTGGGTTTTATAGTGGCCATCTAATCAAGGGTAACATGGTCAGCTTAATTGTGGAAGGAGTAAGCTTTCTTGGAGATCGTTTTTAAATAGTAGTTTAAGTGTTAAATGGAATTGCATGGAAAACTTTCAATCTTTGTTACAAGAAATCTACAGCAGTAACGCATTATCTGCTTTCTCATTCGTGGTAAACGTAAATGTCTAGTGGCCACTGTAATCTCTTAACAATTTGTAAACTATAAGGTCATTGTTACAATTTAATATGTAAAAGAAGTCGAGGCTTAGTTTAATGCATTATAGTACTGTAAAACAAAAAAGAAATTTCATCCGACAAATGACATCATCAACCTTCAAATCCCAACTCAGTCGAACGAAAGTTCCAAACTATCCGTTTTATTGTCGTCGCTATTTATAATAAGAAGATTCAATGGCGTCTGTTACCATTAGGGTAATTGTTTCCATAAAAAAGTGGTTTCGTAATTTAGATAAGTCAGTCCGATCGACGCCGGGTAGCGGTTATACGTCTTAATTTTCGGTCATTTGATGGATAACAGAACCCATTAGCGGCTAGTTGTTTTAATAGAAGTCATGAGTGGTTCGTGAGTTGGTAGCATCAATCAAGGCGCGTTATCAGCGAAGAGTGGCGTCGATTGATCGCATAGCGGCACCTCTTATCATCGGAAATAATTAGAACCTCAGTCGAGAATCTTTCTCGGATGAGCAGCGGAAACTGTATTAAACTGTGTATGTTGCATTGTTTAATCTATTAAACTATTGGCCATAGAGGCAAATAGGTTAATATAAATCGTCCTTATTACTTAAATTATTAAAAGATAGAAATATGAGCATTCAATTTAGTGTAATATGCAAATTATACTGAATTTTATTTTTAGTAAATCCTCGCCCTGCTACCTTAGAATAAAGAACAACAAATTACTAAATATAACTACATTAATATTTTTTTAGAAAAAGGCTCACAGTTCATTTTTAGTTGTAATTTAAATTATTCTCTGGTTTCGTGTATACACCATTATTTTTGAACTTTAGTCTGCATTATTTTGATTTAATATTTCACCTCTAGTTACACGTCTTCATACCCTAGTAATACCTCTAGCTACAGCTCCGTTTGCAGCACAACGCAATAATATTTCCATGTTGTAGCTTGGCGGCACTAAAAGTACTGCAATATTGTCGTATTAACCTATTTTGATATCATGTTTAAAAACTGAGATATTATTATAACTAAAAAAAAACTATGAACAAAAATTATAAAAAGCAAAAATTACAACATCAGTACTCACCCCTAATAGCTCAAGTTATTTTTTCCATATTTTGCAGGATGTTTAAAGCGCACTCTCTGCCATACACAAACGAGCAATTACACGACGAAGGCATCCTTTGCTCGTCAGTTAAAAGAATAGTCGCTAAATAATGCGAAAGCGATAAGTGAAGTAAAATTTCATATACTATATGTTTATTTCTCTCCCAGACGGTCATAAATTGCATAATATTTTTTTTAACAAACCAATTGTTTTTGGATATTATGTCCTTTATATATGAAATTTGCGTTTTGTCGTTCTGGCCACTGTGATCTGAAAAATATTCTCTTTGGTTAGGAATTCCAATTTCAAATTTATACAGCTCTTTACTTCTGCATTTATTTTTCGAAAACCGTAATCCATATGTTTTTTCCATCTTTGGTTTTTCCTTTGCGTCACTCAGTTTACAAAATGGAAAACTTAAAATATCGCATTGTTTACTAGTACGTGTTCCGCTGTGGCACCAGTGTTGAAAAAACGGCTCGAAGGATCAATGATGTCTATGGCGTTGGTGGCGGTCATTTAACATTAGATGAAATCAATGTCGAGTTAGGCCTATAAACATTAAAAAAGATGGAATAATGATAAAATAAAAATAATCTAGTTTTGCCTAAAAAAATGTTGTAATCTATTTTTCAAACAAGTTATACCTTTTCTGTTATATAGATCGTCGTTATCACTACCCGTGAAATTGTAGGGCTAAGAATGATTTTCGCATCATCCAAACATAAAGGTTTAATCGTTGCGCATCGGGTGGAACTAATACGGGCGAAATGGAACAGGAGACGAAGTAAAGAAGGAAAATAATTTATCCGTGATCATGGAACAAAGGATGCGCCACAATGGAACAAAAGAGGGCTTCGGAACGAACCGGGTTGGTTTTCTGATGACAAGCCGATTGATGGAAATATCTAGCATGGCCTATATACTTCTTTTATTCGAACTAGAAATTTAAAAGAAATGGTACTATTTTTAATGTGTAATTATAATGTTATTAAAAACTTTTAGTATTGAACTTTTATGAGAATTAGATTTTTTTTTAAATATGCGTTCTCATAAACGGTCCCTGTTCGATTAATTCAATTTTTGTTTTACACTGCTTAAAGATGTGGAATAACTCTGCCATAAAAAACATGTAAAAAATAGATAATAGAAACAAATATGAAACGAGCGAATTGTGGAGAATTTGTAAACCCCTAAAATAAGTGGTTCTGATTGAGTGAATATAATTTTAAGTTATCAGCATGCTAGGAGCGGCCATTAAAAAAATCGATAGTATTTTAGGAAATATGGTTTTACTACTGTACGCTTGAACCTATTGTAGGGTATGAAGCTCAGTTTATTTCTGTTATTCAAGTGGCATTGTTGTGAATTTCTTTGGTTTACCCTAGGGAACTATCAAGTTCCACGATAAACCCGAGCGGACAGCGCGTGACGGTGGGGCCGAATTATGCTCCGCGATAAAACTTCGTGCCTGCAGTTGTTCGGGGAACTTTCAACTGGGGCACGCCCGTACTATTTCCTATTCATTATTATCGGATTACGGGTAGTCGATACGGCTGCCCGGTTCGCACGAATTGCGCGATATTCCAACATGGAGATTCCGACCTTTCCCGACATTCTGGTCTCCTATCAATATCGTAACATGTAGGAGCTTAAAAACGTGAGTTAAATTCATGTGTACTTTTTGTATCAGCCTGAATAGGCTTTTCTAAGAATTTATTCCTTTTAAATATATATATAGAGATGAGAAAAATAAACACAGGACTCAAATATAATCTCTGTTAATTAACTGTTTATTTCATAAAAATATTTCTCAAATATTTTTAGAAGAAATGTAAAATTTAATGAAAACAAAATATAGAATTGTTCAAAAATAATTAGGTTGTAGAAAACCAACAAGGTTTTTGAAATTTAAATAAGAATTTATAATAGCAGTTTATCGATGAAAAGAAACTTAGTTCGCTAACACTTTAAAGCTAATGCCTATTACAACAGCAATAACCACATACAATATAATTGGAACATTACACAGAAATATATAATATCTTGTTATATATTCTCAATGATTTTTGTATTATCTATATTGCGTTACCTGTTGTAAGCTAGTGTTATTATAGGTATGATTTATGATGCCGTCCTCCGTTCCGCCTGCACGGCGGCCAGGAGGGCGTACACGAGGAGTAGAAGGCGTCGCAGCCATGACTCCACCGCCGAAGACCGTCTCTATGAGGCCTATCAGACGGCGAAGAGGACCTTGCAGACTGTCATCGCTGTGGCAAAGGAGTTTGCGAGGTCCGAGATGCTGGCTGGTCTGGATGGGGGGGGACCCGTGGGGTCGACCCTGCAAAGCTGCTTGCAATAAGTTACGAATTTGTCGGAGCGCCAGTACAGATTCCGTGCCGGACGCTCCACTATGGACGCCCTCTCGAGGCTAAGGAGCACTGTCGAGGAGGCGATCGGCGTGAGGGAGGTGGTGTTGGCAGTATCTTTTCATATTGCCAACGCATTTAACACCATCCCTCACCCGACCATCCTGGAGGCGCTGCGGTACTTTCGATTGCCACAGTACCTCCAGCGTTTGGTTGCCCACTACCTGGCCGATCGCGAGGCCGTATTCGTGGCTAAAGGTGGGCGAGCTGCGCAGCTACCGGGTTGAGTCGGGTGTTCAGGAGGGGTCGGTTCTGGGCCCTCTCCTGTGGGACATCTGATTTGACTGGGTGCTGCGCGGCGCCACTCTCCCCGGGATGAATGTCATCTGCTATGCAAATGATACCCTAGTCACAGCCCGGGGAAAGTCATTCGAAAAGGCCGCACACCTCACGATGGCCGGGGGGACCATCGTCGCGGACCGGATCTCCCGTCTCGGCCTCCACGTGTCCCTGAACAAGACGGAGGCGGTCTTGTTTCGGGGCCCGAGGAAGCGTGTACCATCCGACGCGCACATCGTCGTCAGTGGTGCATGCATAGATGCGGGGGCCGAGATGGGATATCTCGGTCTACTCCTCGACAGTAGATAGAGTTTCCGCCGGCATTTCAGTCGCCTGGCACCTCGGCTACTCAGGACGGCCGGCTCCTTGAGCTGGTTGCTCCCGAATTTGGTGGGGCCGAGTGCAACATGCCGGCGACTGTATGCGGGCGTACACAAAAGTATGGCGCTCTACGGAGCGCCGATATGGGCGGACTGCCTCACTCGAGGCAGTGTCGCCCGTATTCACCGACCGCAGCGGGCCATCTCTCAACGCGTGGCTCGCTGCTACAACACAGTGGCTCGGGGTGTCGCCTGCGTACTGCCGGCACTCCGCCCTGGCACTTGGAGGCGGAGGTCTTGGCCTCCGTCTACAGATGGCGGGCGGGGCGGCGTGCACAGAGCGGCAACCCGACGCCCCAAGAAGTAGTAACCGTCAGGCGTTCCTTGCGGGAGGAAATGCTGTCGCTATGGCTGCAGGACCTTATGGCCTCTTCGGTGGGGCGCGACACGCTTCAAGCGTTAGCGCCCCTCCTACAGGACTGGATGGAGAGAAGGCACGGCCTCCTCACCTTCCGTTTGGTGCAGCTTTTGACCGGGAACGGGTGCTTCGGTCACTATCTGCACCGAATCGGGAGGGAGGCGACCACGAGGTGTCACCAGTGCGGTGCGGCAGATGACACGGCATTGCACACCCTTGCGGTGTGTAATGCCTGGTCGGAGCAGCGCCGTACTGTGGAGACCTTGATCGGGCCGGTTCTCTCTCTGGCACGGACCGTGGAATCCATGGTTCGTGACGAGAGGGTCTGGGAGGCTGTGTCTTCCTTCGCCGAGGAGGTCATGTCCCGCAAGGAGGGTGAGGAGTGGGCGAGGGAGGAGAACTCCCAAAACCCGCTCCGCCGAAGACAAAAGGGGCGGCGGAGGCGGTTGCAAGACCGCCTTCACCCCCCGAAAGAAAGTGCGCAGGCACATGGTGGTGGGACACCTATGTTGCCTGCATTGTATGCACCTGCACCGCCTTTGGTTGCAGCTCCTGCGTCTATTGCATCTCCCCCGACCACCAGGGGGACACAGGCGGGCCTGGTCAAGCGGGCATCCTCCGACAGAGTCGTGGTTGTATCCGAAAGGCTTCCCATGACTCTTCATCGGGCGACGGGAGCTGGGTCTGAGACGGCGGAGGAGGGAGCCAGGAGGATTAGCGGTTTACCGCCGCGGGGTTTTAGTGGGTAACCCCTGGGTCACCTTCACAGGAACAGTGCCCTTCTTAAGGCGCCGGTAGCCCCACACACGTCACCCTCCTCCCACGGGAGGGGGCTGATATGGTGCAGCAATACATTTCCCCGCGCAAAAAAAAAAGGTATGATTTATGAGAATGTGTAATGGTAATAAAAAATGTCAATGTAATTCTAATTAAATATCGATTGTTTTTTTAAACGGTCAAATTATTAACGGCGTTGTCTAAAACGTGGGCTATTCTGAAAAGAACCAAGTAAGAATTTTAGAAACACTTTTTTAATATTTATATTAGAAGTACATTTTTCCAATTATGTAATTAAATTAATCTTAAACGAGGAAAAAAGTTGCACTGTACAGCCTTTAGTTAAATAAATATAAATTAACTTTACCATCTTTATTATAAACTTAAAGAAACTTTTTGTCTACTTAATTATAATTATAATATTGATCTGTGAAAATATTCGTTCAGGAGCAATCGGATCACATTCTACTCATAACTAGCTGCTCTGAAAATCACTTTTGTGGGTTGCATACCTATAAATTGGTGGAGCTTACGTAAAATTTGTCTGCTTTAGCTTAAAAAATATACCTTTTTAAATTGTTGTTGATAGTATTATGTGTTTATTACACGTATCACAGTTTATAAATCAGGCATCAGAACGATTTAACAGAACATAACATAACAGTTTTACGTCACAATTACTTTTTAAAAACGGAAAATGATTACAATAAAATAAAATTCTTGCTTCAAAACGAACTACTCCTTAAGTTTTAAATAAATAAAAAAATTAGTAAGATAAAATATTTAGACCAAATTTATTAAAAGATAAATCAATAAACAACCCAATCAACTGTGACAAACAGCACTTCATGCGTAAGGAGCAGTGAACACGGTATCTTGCCAATCTTTCGCTCGTAAACAAAGCTTTAGGCGGCACGACACCGTCGGAAAGTTTATGTTTCAACCATAAATCTCGTTAATGAGCGACTCGATCGTAGTATGGATTAGATCGCGGCTACCGGCTTGATATATTTGTGCAAGATCACAGGGTGTATATTGAAATTGGGAGGATGACCTGATAAATACTTAAATTGTGTTCGAATTTTAAGCGTAATTATTATATATATTAGGTCCTTACATAAGAAATTAGCATTTTGTCGTACTGGCCACTTTGATCTGAAAAATCTCCTCTTTGGTTAGGAATTATAACTTCAAATTTATACAGCTAATTTACTCATTTGTTTTTCGAAAACCGTAATC